>BJCM01083716.1:0-14964 GCA_018326385.1 Flaveria bidentis | reverse complement strand
AATATGGTTTTTCAACGTTGTGTTTGCATCTTTTTTGAAAAACTTATGACAAAACTTGCAGCGAGCCTTGTTTGGACCGCTAGCCATTTGACATAAATCGTAATTGCACCATCATTTGACATAAATCGTAATTGCACCATACTTCGGGGTTCCTATTCGTAGGAAGGATTGCTATCACCACGTTGCTTGAAGACGCTTCACAACCAACGGATGATTGAGCACTTGTTGAAGCCATTTCAGAGATTTTTGTGAGAGCGTTTAAAACGAAAGTATTTGTGGAGAGCGTTTTTGAGATTTTTGAGAGTAGAGAGTGTTATAAGTGGTTGTGATTCAACCAAAACATCACATACATATATATACTAACCTAGTGGGGGTATAATGGTAAAAAAACTTCAAAAAAACGGTCAAAAACGCGTTTAAACGGCTATATAGCCGTTGGGTAACGGTCACCGGTTTGAAAACCGGTTTGGAAACCGGTTTTAAGGACCGGTTTGAAAACCGGTTTGGAACCGGTTTGGAAACTGGTTTGAATACCGGTTCGGGTTGAAACCGGTTTGTGTTGTTTGGAATGGTAGAACCGGCGGTTCGGGGCCGGTTCCGGTTTTTTTGGCCGAACCGGTTCCCGAACCAGTTTTTTTGTACAATTCTAGGGAGAGGGGTGTTCGGAAATGAAGCTGTGAGAAGAAGTGTGATCGATGGTACAAGTAAAAAGAGATGGTTAAACAATATCTGCTAATGAAATTAATTATATATGATATGATTAAAACATCAAACTAAAATCAAACTAAAATTAAATAAGGTGATTGAAAGAGTTGTAAATACCCTTGTTGCTGTTATTGTTGATTATTTTGTAAAGTTTCAGAAGGTAATATTTTTGTGGAAGTTTTGTGTCAGGCAGGGTATGATTGCAAATTGTGGAAAGCAAAGCGTTGCAGGTGGATCCATGGAGCTGATGGAGCTGGAGCGAAAGTCGAGCAGCTGGGGTAAAGTAGTGGATGAAATAGTGAAGCTGGAGAAGAAGATCTTCCCCAAACACGAATCACTCGCAAAGTCCTTCGATGATGAACTCAACAAGAAGAAGAAGAAGAAGAACAACAACAACAACAACAGCGGTTTGCTCTACTTGCAGATTGACGGTGAAGTCGCTGGCTATGTCATGTATTCATGCCCTTCTTCACTCTCTGCCCTCATCACCAAACTCGCAGGTTCATTTTTTAAGCATTTCAATCTCATCACCCTAATTGCACTTTTACTCCCATCCATCTCCAGCCCTAATCGATCTAAATGATTGAATTTTTGTTGAAGAAATTCGTATAGCTGTTTGATTTTACCAACTTTTTGATACTCCCAATAGTTTTTAGGCCTAGGGTTCTCTTAAAGGTTTTTAGGTCTGAGAAAACAAGTAATAAGTGATCTGTACTTCTATGGATTTATCTTTGGGGGGCCCTGATAAGATCATTAAAACTATAGGTTGAGGTTTTAACCTGTTTACTAGTGCATGAATCCCAAAACGGTCATCTTACCTGTAATGGGAATAGGTTAAAAGGTTAAAGAGTGCTTTACTAAAGGAGAATATATCTCATGATAGTCTAGACCAGCCTTTTGGGTAAATTCCCTAGCTACCAACCTAGCCTTGTACATAGGACCTTCAACCCCAGGTATACCCTCTTTCACCTTGTACAACCACTTGCAATCCACAAGTGTTTGATCACTTGGTTTGTCTACCAACACCCAAGTATTATTTTTGTATAATGATGCCATCTCATCATTCATAGCATTTACCCACATATCCCTGTCAATAGAAGCAACTTCTTCTTTGAAACTTAAAGGCTCAATTGCACTCTCCATTTTTGCAACACTAAACACATAAGGAGAAATATCACCTGTTGATCTGAACCTGGCTGGAGGAACCACATCTTTCCTTGGTCTATCCCTAACCAAGCTATATTCATCAGACTGCCTTCTTGAAGTACCACCACTAGACTCAGCACCATGTACCATCTCTTGTATGTTTGGAACTTCAACATTATGCTCAGCAGTCTCCACCTCAATGTGAACTTCATCTTCTTGTCTATTAGACCCAATTTCATTCCTTGACCAAACAGATCCTTATACATTACATTTTTTCTGAATGCCATAACATCTTTGCTCACTATCACCTTGGGCCTACCCTCATCTACTTTCCATAACCTTTATCCCTTTACTCCATCAGGATAACCAAGTAGAATACACTTTTGAGCTCTAGGATCCAATTTGCCTTGATTAATATGAGCAAATGCCATTGATCCAAACACCCTAAGATTTGCATACTCAGGCTTTCTTCCAGACCAAACCTCCATAGGAGTCTCCATGTTCACTGCAGATGATGGTGACCGATTTATCAAATAAGCTACAGTTGAAACTGCCTCTGCCCAAAAACGCTTAGGTAGTCCAGAGTTAGACAACATACATCGTACCTTATTTAATAAAGTCCTATTCATCATTTCCACTAACCCATTTTGTTGAGGTGTACCAGGTACAGTTAAGCGCCTTCTTCCCACAAGTCTTACATAATTGATCAAAATTCTTATTATAAAACTCAAGCCCATTATTTGTTTTCAACTTCTTAACTTTTCTACCGGTTTGAGTTTCAACTAGAACCTTCCATTCTTTAAATCTTCTATAGGCTTCATCTTTGTGCTTTTACATATACACCCGTACCCTCCATGAATAGTCATCTACTAAAGAAAGGAAATACCTAGCACCTCCTAGGGATACTATTTTTGATGGCCCCCACAAATTTGCATGAACATACTCTAATATTTCTAGAGTATTATGCTTACCCTTTCCAAAGCTTACTCTATGTGCCTTTCCCATTATACAATGATCACATAGACCCACTCTTGACCCATTGATTCCATCTAGGAGTTGCTACTTCTTTAATTCCATTAACCCTTGGTCACTTATGTGACCTAATCTTTGGTGCCATAGCACAGTGTTGGCCATCAGTTTATCATCTACAATTGATACCATGTCTTTATTTACACCTCCATCTAGCACATAGGTGTTGTTCTTTTTCCTTGCACCTAATACAACTACCCTTGATCCACTTATCACCTTGGCTTTTCCATTCTTCAGGCTATAACCTGACATCTCAAAAATGGCTAGTGATGTAAGGTTTCTAGTCAACTCGGGGATGTACCTCACATTTGTGAGTTTCACCTCAGTACCATTGTTCAATTGTAAATTGACTGTACCATGCCCTTTTACTCTACATGGCTGATCATCAGTGTTGGAAAAATTGGATCTAGTCGCCGATTAATCGGCGAGTAATCGCTAATCGAGGGGTTACCGTGGCGATTTCATGTAATCGGAGGCATTAGTCGGTAGTCAGTCAAAGTCGGTCCTAGTCGGTCCAAATCGGAGCAAATCGGTCAAAGGCGGTCAATGATTTATCATTTAAAAAAACAAACATATCTGTTAAAAGAAGTCCCGATCCATGGATCCATGGATCCATGGGTTTCAAACTTCATTTAACCTAGTTGTCACTCACCAAATGGCAAATAGGCAAATAGTAGTTGTCTTCTTCTCTGGGGGTGAACAACAAACTCAACAGCAGCTTGAGTTTTTAGTGAAGAATAAGCTTGAAGAAGTACCACACAACAACTGTCTTCTTCTCTTGCCTCTTGGTATGTTGTCTTGAGTTTTTAGGGTTTAGGTAAACTTCTGTCTTCTTTGTTCTGTCTTCTTTGGAGTTGTGCACATCAGCCGAAATAATAAAATAGATTAAGGCTTTGTATTGCATTATTGTTTTATAAAAGTAAATAACTTCTATCTTTTTTGGTGTTGTTTTATAAAATTAAAAAATTGAAGCTTATCTTCTTTGGAGTTGTGAACATCAACTGCATTATTGTTTGCAATGTTTTTTGTTCATATCTTTTGTATTGCATTATTGTTTTATAAAAATAAATTAGTTTGTTTCATCTTTTAATTTAAGTGTGATAATTTAAGTTTTATATTTAAGTTTTAAGCAATATGATTTTATACTATTTGAACTTTAAAGTATTAGAACTACTATGTTTTAATTTATAGTTTTGAAATATTTGATCTTTATAAAGAAACTTGATTGTTATTTTTATGTTTAATTATTTATGTTTGAAGTATACTAATCTTAACTATATATATAATTAAAAAAAATACATATAAAATCTCCAAACCGATTAATCCCTAGTCTCCACCTCACCGCTCGACTAGCGCCTAGTGATTTTTACAACACTGCTGATCATCCCCCGACTGTACAACTCCAATATCCTCCATCTTTATCTCCTTGAAATACTCTCTATGGGGAGTCATATGGTATGAACATCCAGAGTCTAATATCCCCTCCGAGTTCCCTTTGTCATTAGTGACTACCAACACCTCAGAACTTTCATAGCCATCATTAACACTTTCAGGAGATAAATTTCCAAAGGATCTTGCTGAATTTGACTCAAACTTCTTCTTCGTTTTATCAGGGCAATCTTTCTTTAGATGTTTCTTCGAATTACAAATGTAACATCTCCTCTTGAACTTGGATTTTGATCTTGATACCCCCTTTGAGTTAGGCCATCTTTGTTCTAGTCTACTCCTTACAACCAACCCATCACTATGATCATCTTTTGTATCAGACCTTTTTTTAAGTTCCTTTGAATTCAGCGCAGCTAGCACCTCCTCCATGGATAATGTGTCTCTCCCATACATTAGAGTATCAACAAAATACGGGAGAGATGTTAGGAATATAATTGCTTGATCTTCATCTTCTATAGACACATCTATATTCTCAAGATCTACCACTAATTTATTAAATTCATCGGTGTGATCTTCAATAGACTTACCAGACCCCATGTTAAAGGTGTATAACCTTTTCTTCAAATAGAGTCGGTTTGCAAGTGATTTTGTCATATACAAACTTTCTAGCTTCGACCAGATCCCGACTGCCGACGTCTCCTTTGACACCTCTCTTAGAACTTGATCTCTAAGGCTTAAAATGATTGCACTGTGAGCCTTCTCTAATATGTCTTTCTTCTCTTTATCAGATAGGTTTGCAGGTAGCTTTGCCTCCCCTACCAGAGCATCAACTAACCCTTAATGTACAAGAAGTGCTCTCATCTTCAATCGCCAAAGCCCAAAATCATTCTTTCCATCAAATTTCTCCAAGTCAAACTTCGTCGAAACCATATTCGATTCAGTTGATCTTAATTCTTCTCACAGAACCCTTTTGATTGGTGGCTCTGTGATAGGATCTAGAGATTAAAACAAGTAACTGATTACTAGAATTAATAAGCCCAATTCGAAAGGGGCAATCTCTCCAATTACACAAAGATAATCAAATTTTTCTGGTTATGAAAAACTAAACATAGTCTGTTTATTAATAATGCATAAACTTAATAACCACTATTGGAATTTGGATGGTGAGGACTCCCCACATTCAAACTCCCATGTTGCTTGGTTGACCAAGTGGATCCACCCACTCTCCAAAAATGGTATTTAATTGCTCCAATTCAGCCGCACCCGGACCCAGAGCAACCCGTTTATTTTTCCGTGTATGGACTTTAAGTGGAATTGTATCATTACATTCCTCCCCGTAAAATGCCTTGTCCTCAAGGCGAAAATTTGGAAATTGTTCAGCCAACAGGTCATAAGATTCCCAAGTAGCTTCTTCGATAGGCCGATAACGCCAAGAAATTAACAGTTCCAACACAGGTTTACCCGCCTCCGCCATCCAGCGATGAGACACCACAGAATTGGGTTGTAAATCAATTTCCCAATCTTTGGTAATAGACAAAGGTGGAGGGGAATCAATTGGGAACGATCCATGAGCTGGTTTTAGCATTGAAATATGGAAAATCGGATGAATTTTGGCATCATCAGGTAACATGAGTTCATAAGCAACCGGACCAACCACTCTTTTAACACGATATGGGCCAAAGAACTTGGGAGATAACTTCTTAAACCGTCGTTTTGCTAAGCAACGCTGACGGTATGGTTGTATCTTCAAGAAGACATAATCACCCGCCTGAAATGATAGTTCCCTGCGTTTAGAGTTAACTTGGGCGTGCATTCGATCTTGAGCTTTACTAAGGTTGAAACGAAGCAGTTTAAGCATCTCGTCCCTATTAATCAGTTGTTGTTCCAAATCCTCATTTTTTGTCTCCCTTATAACATAAGGAATGAGCAGTGGGGGTGCTCGCCCATAAACCATAGAAAATGGTGTAGTGCCCGTAGAGGTGTGATAGCCGGTATTATAAGAAAATTCAGCCCAAGATAAATAGGAGCTCCATTTGGTTGGTTGTTCATGGGCAAAACATCGGAGGTAAGCCTCGAGACAACGATAGACAACCTTCGTTTGCCCATCCGTTTGTGGGTGATAACTAGTGCTCAACTTCAGCTTGGTTTGACTCAAACGAAACAGTTCTTGCCAGAAGTTGCTGATGGATATCACATCACGGTCTGATACGATGGAACGAGGGAAACCATGTAACCGTACAATCTCCTTACAAAACACTGCAGCCACTCCTTTGGCAGTAAACGGGTGAGATAAACACATGAAATGGGCATATTTGCTTAGGCGGTCCACGACCACCATGATAGTGTCATACCAATTGGATGGAGGCAAACCCACTATGAAATCCATCGATAGATCTTGCCAAATCTGTTCCGGAATAGGCAAAGGCTGCAGTAAACCTGCAGGTGAGAGAGTTTGGTATTTTTGTTGCTGACAAGTTGCACACTGCTGCACATAGATACGAATTTCCTGTTTCATCTTGGGCCAGAAATAGTGGTCTGATAGGCATTTGATTGTTTTCAGAAATCCACCGTGGCCACCCATGGGGGTGTTATGTGCTTCCTGCAGCAGTGTGAGCTTAATATTGAGCACGTCGGGTACCACCAAACGCTTCTTATAAAAGAGCAGCTGATCCACCAAATAGAAATCAGGAACTGAGACGGGGTTGGAAAGCAACTCCTGGATGATATTACTTGTGTAGGGATTGGTTTGAAGCCCTTCTTTAATAACTGCAATTTCTACACAAAAAGGAACGGTTAAAGTTAATAAGTCTCCGAAACCGAGCATTCGAGACAAAGTATCTGCCCCGTGATTCTCTTTTCCATCTTTATAACAAATAGAAAAGTCATAAGGCATCATCTTGAGTAACAATCGCTGATGTTCGGTAGTGGTTATAGTTTATACGCTGCTCAAGTAAGAACTTCAAAGTGTAGTGATCTGTGCGGACGATAAAATGGCGACCCAATAAATAATGGTTCCATTTTTGTACTGCGAGGACCAACGCTAATAACTCTCGGTCATAGGCTGATTTCATTCGATTAGGAGGTGAGAAGCCCTTGCTGAAATAGGCCACCGGGTGTTCATCTTATGACAGGTTAGCTCCCACTCCATTGGATGAAGCGTCACATTCAACCACAAAAGTGGTGGAAAAGTTTGGTAAACGTAAAACAGGAGCAGATAGCAGAGCTTGTTTCAAAGCATTAAATGCCTTCAAAGCCTCATCAGACCAAACAAACCCATCCTTCTTCGTGAGAGCTGTGAGAGGTCTCGCAATTAACCCATAATTTCGCACAAATCGTTGATAATACCCTGTTAATCCTAAAAATCCTCGAACCTGTTTAACATTAGTTAATATCGGCCACGATTGTACTGCCGAAACCTTCTCCTGATCCACCTGAACCCCTTCGGGTGTTACAACGTGCCCAAGGAAAACCACTTTAGATTGGCCAAAACAACATTTGTTCCAGATGGCTTACATGCTGCTCCATATCTGGCTATATATCAATATATCATCAAAAAATACTAGTATAAAACAACGTAGAAAAGGGCGAAACAGGTCGTTCATAACAGCTTGGAAGGTCGACGGGGCATTCGTAAGCCCAAAAGGCATGACCTTAAACTCATAATGCCCTGAATGAGTGCGAAAAGCTGTTTTTGGCACATCCCGGGTAGCAACTCTAATCTGATAGTAACCCGATCTTAAATCCAATTTCGAGAATACTTTAGCCCCATGTAACTCATCCAAAAGTTCGTCAATATTTGGAATAGGATACTTGTCAGCAATGGTAATCTTGTTAAGTGCCCAATAGTCCACACACATCCGCCATGAATTATCTTTTTTTTAACCAATAAAACGGGGCTTGAGAATGGGCTGGTACTTGACCGGATAAACCCGGCTATCAAGAGTTGTTCCACCTGCTTCTCTATTTCAGTTTTCTGGTACTGGGGATATCGGTAAGGGCGAATGTTAGGTGGGGTGGAGTTTGGGACTAAGGGGATTGAGTGAGTTTGGCTACGGGTAGGTGGTAACCTTTCGGTTCGTAAAAACATTGTGGTATTTTGTGATAACAGGCTGTAAAAAGGCTGGTATTTGGAGATTAGCTTCGAGTTCTTTGGCTAAGTGTTGAAAACTAGACGATTTTTGAGGTCCTGAAGGAACACCTTGCAACTTGTATCTCTTCCCATCCACGGTAAAAATCATAAACATGTCCTTCCAATTCGCTTGTACCATGTTTAAGGTAGCAAGCCATTGTACACCTAGCACCAAATCAGCCCCACCAAGAGAAAAAGGATGAAAATCTTGGGTGATTTGGAGATCATTTACCTGCAAAGAAAGATTTTTGCATACTCTACCACAGCGAATCACATCCCCGTTACCGATTTGAACGTCAAATGGAGTTACTAATTGAGTAATGAGCTTCAACTCATTTACCAAAATGTCCGAAATAAAATTGTGGGTAGAACCCCCGTCAACCAGAATTAATACCTTAGTAGAGTTAAGTGTATCGTGGATTTTCATGGTGGTCGGGTGTGACTTCCCCAAGATTGCGTGCAAGCTGATTTCAGCTGTGTCTTCCTGCAAATTATTCAGACCTATGGTTTCATTTGGGGGCTGCTCATCATTACCCTCTTCGGCTTCTAAAGTTTTAAACGTTCCCGTTTTACACCTATGCCCTGGACCATACTTGTCACCGCAGCGAAAACACTCACCCGTAAGGAAGCGAGCCTGCTTTTCTGTATCAGTTAGCCGCGAGTTGGGTTTGGATTCTGTTTTAGGTTGGTTGGTGGATGATGAAGCATAGGTTGCTGGAGTGTAGGATTTTGAATCAGGCTTCAATTGGGAGTTCCAGGTGCTTTTCTTTTCGGGGCGCGAATGACTAAGTTTGGATTCAAATTCTAGCGCTAGGCTCACGGCTTTGTAAACTGAACGGGGTTTATGGATGCGAACATCCGCCTTTAACTCCTCTTTGAGTCCATTTAGAAAGACTCTTAACAAGCAGTGGTCAGGCCAATTGGAAACCCGAGATGATCTACGTGCGAATTCCTGACCGTCTCGGTTTGTTTAATGCTACACAAATACTCGTCTGGGTTCTGGAACTCTGGTGGTCCAAAATGTTTTTGCAAAGCAGTGGTTAATTCTTCCCAATATGCCAACTCTTGTTCAGCCGATAACCACAAGTAGAGATCTAGGGCATCACCCTCGAGGTGCATGGCTGCAACATCCACCTTCTCTTCATCCAAAGTTCGGTAAAATCGAAAATATTTTTCTACTTTCAATATCTAACCCCTTGGGTCTCCACCACTGAAAATAGGAAACTCGATTTTGTGATATGGGCGGCGATTGAAACTGGAATAGCTATGCTCGCCTTCGTCATAATTAGTCCCGCTTCCACTCGATTTCTCTCTCGCCGCCTGCCTCTTTAATTCAGCCATGTCCTCCTTTAAGGATTCCATGGTTTCAAGTTTAGCAGCAATCGCAGCCAACTGTGCTGCGACAGCATCTGGTTGAGAACCACCTCCATCAGAACCGCTCCGAGTGCCCACCATTGTTGCTTCTCGATTTCCCGGCAATGGAACCAAAATGATAGGATCTAGAGATTAAAACAAGTAACTGATTACTGGAATTAATAAGCCCAATTCGAGAGGGGCAATCTCTCCAATTACACAAAGATAATCAAAATTTTCTGGTTGTGAAAAACTAAACATAGTCTGTTTATGAATAATGCATAAACTTAATAACCACTATTGGAATTTGGATGGTGAGGGACTCCCCACATTCCAACTCCCATGTTGCTTGGTTGATCAAGTGGATCCACCCACTCTCCAAAAATGGTATTTAATTGCTCCAATTCAGCCGCACCCAGACCCAGAGCAACCTGTTTATTTTTCCGTGTATAGACTTTAAGTGGAATTGTATCACTCTGATACCACTTGTTGAAGAAATGAGTTGAAATTAAGAACATTTGAAATGAGTTGAAATTAAGAACATTTGAAAGAATAATACTCAAGAATCAAGAACAACTCTTCAAGATTAATCAATTGATTACAAGAATTTGGAAGTAGTATCTCCGATCTTATTCCATCTTCCTATATACCTCCTCTTCTGATTAATTCGTTGTTAACTAACTATTAACAACAATATTACATATTACTCCTCTAACTCTAATACAAACATCACTAAACAACCCTCAACTATAAGAGAAAGACACAAATAGTCCCTGCACTAAGAATGACTTTATTACACTATACAACAGTAGCAATATTTATATAGGTTTTGTAATCTTTGAAAAAATGAAAGTGTTTGTGGGGAACCCAACCCAACCCAACCCAACCGTCTTGCCACATCTAACACTAGCTCATCAACAAGAGGTGTTTGAGATCTAAATATTCTTTATTTAAGGTGACATGCTGATCATAGTTCCTGCTTATGTAAAACAATCTAAAACAAAGGCTTCAACTTTAACACATGATTTTGGTCGCTGTAATTTATACCGATACAACATATAAATGAACATCGAAAGTGACGTAAAGTTCGAGTTCTGAATTTATTTTCGAATAGTGAAGGAGAAGTATAGAAGACAAGGACATGGAGAGGCACTGATGAAAGCAGCTATAGAAAAATGCAGGAGTAAACGCATAAACCGCATATCACTTCATGTGGATCCTTTAAGAAGTTCTGCAGTCAATCTATACAAGAAACTTGGATTTCAAATCGACACTCTGGTAAAAGCTTATTATTCTTCAGATCGAGATGCATATAGAATGTTCATAGAGTTCGATATTGAGTAGCTGTAAAACTCAAAAGTTATTTTTCATTTTATCCATCATGCAAATTCTTTCATGGTGAGTGCTTAAGTTTTGTAGTTACAAATTCCTTAGTTTTGCTACAACATATTTAAAGATCCCCGAAACTTTTACGTTCCCCATTCTAGAAGGCGGGCTTGACCTGTTCACTAGTGTCATCCTACCTTACCTTAGGTTGAACCTATACACTTGATTTCGCAAGGCCAATAGGCATTTCAAGTTTCTAGACATTGTAATTGCATAAACTAATCATTGATGGTTTATTTAGGTGAGCAGTAAAACAAGCTTGCCCCTATGAAAGATTTGGAAAATGAAAGATGCTGTTGCTCGATGATTTGTAGACATAATATTTATAATTAGAGAACCCAATTGAATCCATAATAAGTTTTATTTTTATTTTTGTCACTAAACCTTTTCAAATACAGAATATGGTTAAACACAGGGCTAGATGCATAAACTACCACAACTAAATTTAAAGTTAGGATAATCTATGTGAAGATAACTTAATAGATTAACTTTTCACAGTAAAGTTATATGTATTGCAAGTTATATAATAGACCATACGAATATGTGCATTTTTCTATTTATACTGCTTTTGAATAAAAAAAAAAGATATTATTAAGAACAATCTTATCAAGTAGTTCATGTTTATTCTATTTTTTTGGATCAGTCAAGTAGTTCATGTGCTCATGAGTTGGTAAGGCCACTAACATATTGCTCTTGGCATGAACTATATGACCTGAAATATGTGATATGTGTTGTTAATACCAGATTCAGGCAAACACATGCCAGATGACAAGCTGTGTTTTAACCTTTTGCTGGTCAATATTCTTTTGAAGTACAAAATTGATTAAAAATCATACACAAATGTCATTAAGACAATAAGATAATTGTGTAGGCGGGTGGAATACATTTATGTAAGAAACTACCTATTTTTTGTCTTTATTTCATAACAAGTCAAGGAGAAGAAATGGTTGATAAAAAAAACATAAAAATAACATGTGTTGTCACCACACAAACACACCAATATAGTGGTGGTGGTTTGGATGTTTGTTAATAAGTGTTCACATTACGTTTATTTATTGGTCTTCAACTGAAAGTTGTTTTCACTATGATTTTCTCTAAACCGGTAAAAAAATCAATTTTTGCTCAATTATTTTTCCTAAGATGGAAGGGATCATTACAAGTTCTCTCTAGTAATTCAGAGATCTCCTTGGATTCTATCTTGATACGAGCTTAAAAGAATTACCACTAAACTTCTAACAATTATGGTATGATTGATCGCCTTTACACAATTACTACAACATGAGAGGATGAATGTATTAATTCTTGTTTGATAATTTCTTACTCTTTGATTGTAAGAATTGTATTGTAAATTTGTAATATGAATAACCACCAAGAGTATGTGTAAAACTTTTGTGTTTAGTATTGTGAGATGTGAGCCAAAGGAAGGTGATAGTTTAAATAGAGATAGGAAAGGCGATGCAAACTAAACCAAGACCCAATTGTCAGTGATTGATGTCACGGTTTGATCATGCATTGAGTGTGTTGGCTAGGTGACCATCTCTCTCTAGGATTATATTCAGTTTGATAAGCCCATATCTAATTTTCTACGTTGTTGTTGATTATAAGCACCAAGAAAATCATATCGAAATGGATGTGCTTTGACCATAAAAGGGGACAAGGAGCTAAGGACAATTGGTTTACTTGTAAAACATTATAGATGACCACTTCTCCTTTTCAACAAACTCGTTATTTGGATTTGATTTGTCATTTTAGGAGCTTATATTAAAGTAAGGATAATCTATGCGAAGATTGCTTAATTGATCAACTTTTCACAATTAAGTTATATGTATTGCAAATTATATAATAGACTATACAAATATGTGCATTTTTTTTATTTGTACTACTTAAAAAGAATATTATTATGAACAGTTCAATTCTAATGAAGTAGTTCATGTTGAAATATCAAATCCAGGCAAACACAAGTCGAATGACAACATGCGTCTTAACAATTTTCGGTCAATATTTTTCAAACACAAAGTTGGTTAAGATAATACACGAATGCATAAGATAGTAAGATAATTGTGTAGGCGGGTTGAATACATTCATGTAAGAAACCACCTATATTTTGTCTTTATAAAATTTTGTCCATTTTCATAACAAGTCAAGAGAAAGAAATGGTTGTTAACAAAACAAATAAGATACAAAGTGCTGTCACCACACAAACACGCCGATATATAGTGGTTTGAATGTATGTTAATAAGTTTCTTCACGTCTATTTCTTGGTCTTCGTTTTCACTTTTCACTATGATTTTCTTTAAACCGATAAAAGTCAATGGCTTACAATCTTTTTTTTCTTTCAAGATGGTACACAAGTTCTCTCTAGTAATTTAGAGATCACCACCTTTACGAATGATCAGAACGGTGCTCGCGTAATGTGGTGGGACAACATTTTACATCCGACATGAGTTTCTAATTTTTGTTAATACAATTTTACAAAAGTTTATTATAATTTTTTAAGCTAAAATTTAAAACACCAAATAAATGAATTTTTCATGTTGACTTGTACATTTATGCATTAAATTATTGTACCTTATATATTGAGTGAGGTAAATGTTTTTAATTTAATGATATTTTAAAATACTATTCCTATATGTTTTATATATAGTATAGATAACACTATAAATGTATTAACAATTAGCTATTGCTTGATCTTCGCTTACTCTTTGATTATAAGACTTGGATCGTAGTATGAATAATCACTAAAGAGTATGTGTAAAAATTCCGTGTTTAGTAATTCGAGAAGAGAGTCAAAGGATTGGGAAGTAGGGTTGTTCACGAACCGAACCGAACCGAACGCAGCTCCGCTCGAACTCGGTTCGGTTTTAAACCGAGCGGCTCGGTTCGGTTTGAATTTACGAATTCGAGCGCAAACTTCATGCTCGAACTCGGTTCGGTTTTAAACCGAGCGCTCGATTTCGCTCGGTTTTGCTCGGTTTTGTTTGGTTTCGTGTTATAATTTAAAACAAAACTAATAATAAATTCGAAAGTTTTAAATTTTAAGTTCCAACCATAGTATCTTAACCAATGTTTGTGTAAATGTTCTTTAAGAACCAAATTATAAAAAAAATCTAACATCAAGATATCACAATTAGAAACAACTGAACAATGCAGGCTTCGAACAAAGTCGGATTTCAGACTTCAGAGGTTGATTGTCGAAGGCGGAATGCACGATCAAACTATTGCATGTCGGACTTCCGAAGGTCATGGTCTCATGTCAGAGTGTTGGAGGTCATGGGTTACTTGTCTGAGTGCCGGAGGTCAGTGCCTCGACAGCCGGTAGGGAGGTGGGGGATACAGGGAACGACTGGAAAGTGGTAATGGATGGAATGATGAAAGGATTTTGAAATGCGAAATAATGATTTGATTAGATCATTAAAGCTTTACATTTAGGGTTGTTGATTTTTTAACTAAGTAATTAAAATAGTAGTAGGTGGTAAATAACTAAATAAATTCATAATTATATAATATATAAAAACTAAATCTAAAATGTGCAGGATCGTTGAAGGGTGTAAATTACAACACAACAACACAAAGAGGAGATTAACTAAACTTTAATCAAACAGCAAACTGGATTAACCAAGTTGAGATACTAAGAACACAAGTAATGCAAGAGACAGAACACAAAGAACACAAGTGTATGGTTTTCAAGAATGCAGTATATTGCTTTCTCTATGTTCTATTACAAGTGTTACAAAGCATATGTTGGAAAGATACAAGAACATGAGATACTTATACTACATCCTACAGCCGGCTATACTTTGAAAGCCAGCTGGATACAATTGACTAGACAC
>BJCM01083714.1:0-19143 GCA_018326385.1 Flaveria bidentis | reverse complement strand
GTTTAAAATTTTATTTGAATATAACAAAAATCCAAATTTTCAAAAAAAAAAACCGGTTTGGGCCGAACCGGTTTGGGCCCGAACCGGTTCCAAACCGACCCAAACCGGTTTGATAGGTTTGGGTTTTTATGGATTGAAACCGGTTTGAACCCGAACCGGTTTGGGGCCAAACCGGTTTTGACCGAGTTTGACCAAACCGGTTTCGGTTTGGAACCCGAACCGGTTTGGGCCCCCAAACCGGTTTGTACATCTCTAAGTAGAGGGATGGTGAATAGCTTTTAACTAGATTTGAGCCCCCGTGTTGCAGCATGGAACGTAAAATATGTGTCAAGTAGCACCAATGATACACCAACGCAAGTGACCAGTTACACCGAAAAACTCGTATTAAAAAAATAATAAACAAAAAAATATAACCGAACAAAAAGTAGACATAAAAACGTCAAACCGCGTAGGCGAAACATAAAACATATAAAACAATAACCAGTGTGTTGCGATGGTGCCGTTGAACGGGAAAAAATGAGCTTATAAGCGTTGAACACGGTGCGATGTGTTAACTCGCAAATTTTATACGGAAACGTAAAAGAGAAAATTTATAAAAATATAAAAAGCATAGGACACCAAATTTGAAAGTAAAAAAATGTTGAGATTAAATTGTAAAATATGTAAAAGTATTTGGTTAAAATAAAAAAGTTAAAGATTAAAAAAAGAAAAAAATAAACAAAAAACAAGTACAACCCAACTAAACATAATATACAACTTATAATACATAACTAACTTGGTAATTAGTATATATTAAATTAACAATTATTTCATTTTAAAATTTATTTCTTGAAACTTGTGTATATATAAAAGCACTAGAGGGAAGGTGAATAAGTTCTATTAACAAAATCCTTTATCTTGAAATGTCCGATCTTTAATCAATAGTTTGCTTCATTAGTGATAACCTAACAATTCCTTTCATGTAATATGAAAGTGATCAACGCAAATACAAGATATTTAATAAGGTTTCCTTGTTTAAAACGTTAGCTTCTCTTTTGTTTTTTCTCTTAATCTTTGGTCTTTTATAATTTAATCTCTCTTAATGTGATAGTGGTATATGTTAAAGAATTGATATAAATCTTTTGCATATGTGTATGAAAGTGTTTATGAGAAAAAATAGTGTTAATAAGTATGGCGCTGCTACTTGATATTTATAGACAATGATTAAAAAACAACAAAAAGTTATTGTCTCATCTATAGATTATCAACCTCCAAACCTATGGATTTAACTTTTTGCTTTTGATCTCTTATTCTAGTCTACACACTTAAGTTAACTTTTTTTTAAAACACTTACTTTTAGCTTTATAAAATGTACTATTTGATCCTTACCAAGTATAGAAAATTTAAGGAATGATAAAATTTACTTTTTGTTTTTAAGAAAGCAAATTTGAAGCTATTCTCGTTGAGATCTAGTTTTAACTAATTTTGGTGTGTTTGTGTTTTTAAGAAGAAATGATATTGAAAGACTTTTTATGGTAAAATATTTTCCAACTCAATTTGAGATTCAAAATACAAAATTTCAAATCCCTCCAAGATAGCTTTAAAACTCCATCTTAAATATTCATTACACAACTTGAGCTTTATCTTCTTCTTTTTTTAATTATTGACTTGAATTATCGAACAAGATTTCATAAAACACTCGTAGACTTAGGGGTTTGAAAACAACCTTGAAATTTTTTTAAGAGTTCAAATATTAAAAATACTTACTCAAGCTTTATGAGATAATCACTTTAAAATTCTTTTGTAAAGTATTGATTCTATTAAAGGGTATTTATAAAAGCTTAAATTTTATCAATTTAGTCTTGCTCTCTCTTTTCCTTTATCATTACCAACTTCAATGTCAACTTGTTGGCTTCGTATTGCGCAGTGACATGAATTCTATAACTTCTTCGCCAACGTTTTTTTATTGACATTTCAAATGTGAATCACCAATTTTTTTTATTGTTGTTCTCCATTTGAATGTAAAATCATGTGATTATGATTACTTGAGTGTGTAGTAACACATATCTTACATATGATCATCTTTATAAACAGGTACTATGTTTAGCATTTTATTGTTACTAATTTGTCATTCTCAGAATAAGAATTTTAGGGTTTCACTATTAACACGCGACTTCAACCTAAAATACTCATCTATATTGGTATCAAAATCTTGTGTTCCACGAGAAAACAAACAACTAATAATAATAAAGAAATTTACATGCTATTGGATGCAGGCATGGTTGGGAATGTCGTTTGGCCTTCACGTGCATACATGTCCCTTTCAGGCTTTCACAACTAACCCAATTGATCCATTTCCCCCATCGAGCCTCACGGTTGATCGTTGCACTCCATGATGAACACCATCTACATCAATCAGCCAATCTAGCGTTTTCATATTTCTGAAAGCATTGTTAAGAATTCAGGGAGGACTGTCTATCAAAAATGATTGAACAAGACTTTACACATCCCCTACCAACAGCTAAAAGAATTGCAGGCCACTCTTGCTGACTAGTGGAAAATTTTAAGCACATACTTGGGTAAACAAAAATAAGATAAAAACTGTGAACACATCAAGATTCAAGCATATTTATTTCTGTCAACTCCTCAAACTCAGAACAGGTAAACCTAGTAAAAATAGCTCATCAAAAAAGAACAAACAGGTTAGCAACTGTTGGGTTTAATGCTTTTTTTTCTTCTTAATTTTGGGCGACTTAAGTTTGAAACACAGCTACTTGTTGGATCTCATTTTGACGGATCATGCTGTTCATTCTGATCGAAGCTCAGATAAGAAACAAACAATCAAAGTATGTCTGCTAAATCACTAATATCAAATAATAATTCTGAAAAAGGACTTTCCAGGTGAGCCAGAGTCAATAAACCATTCCAATGTACAATTGAAAGACAAATTCGCAAATCCAACTTCTAAAGAAGGGGCAACAAAGAAAACCGCCAAATAATGAAACTAAAAGTAAACAACTTCAATTTCAACAAACCGAAACTGTACAGTATATCAACACATGTATATCTGCTAGAATCTTGTTGAAATGGATCACTTTGACATGATAAATATTATCTACATTAATGATCTTCATGCCTCTTTTAACCAAAACCAAAACCTTCATTGGCTTCATGGATTGCAAGCAGCAGCCTCTCCTCCAAATGCTCCTTCGAAGGGTACTCTGGTAGATCCAACTGATTGAAACTGTATCCACCAACAAATAAAATTAATAATAACTAAATAGGCCCCAACAAAAGGAAGATCCACAGCATCAAACATACATATTTTTATTTTTCATAACATTTATCGTTCGCTTAAATTTGCATTGGGATATGAGGTGCAGTGTGTAAGGAAGTAGGGTGTAACCGTGATATTATAAGTTATATAAAATGAAATGGTGAACATAAAATTTTTAAAGTATTTTGAATAAAGAAATTTGATACTAATTCTAGATAAAATCATTTGATCCACTGTCATATCTAATTAGTAATTTGAAATTTGAATTACCATGTGTGAGCTGAGGGCAAATGGTCTGGCCTTCCATATGCTTTGTGAATCTGAAACTTTTGGGATCCAGATATGCCTTGCAAGGCGCTAAACCCTTCTAATGGCACCTGCAAGTAAACATTCATAGCCATTTGTATGAGTTAAAAACTTAAACCAACTCTAGGCATAACTATGAATTAAGAATAAATTAACATAAAACAAAAATAACCTACCTTTGAGGTACCAGTCACGAATTGCAACAAACGAGCCTTATCTTCTTTGCTGAAGCCTTGACAAACCTCCCAAAACCACTGGATGATAGGAGATGCGGCGCTGTACCCAGAATACTCTGTATTCGCCTTCAAGTCGTCCACTGAAGAAAAGATAAACATACAGATTCTTTTTAATAAAAAGAACAGGTTGAGAGTCGAAATGATGAGGAAATATAGAAGAAACTCACAGTCGATATCTGGAAGCCCACTTATCAACAGTTCTAACTCTTTATCATGAAAGATGCTTATCAAATCCCGAGAAATCAATTCATTAAAACCTTCCAAGAAAGCATTTATTTGGGGACGAATAGCAGTGGTTAACCGATGCTCAGCGATTAAGTCAACGTATTTATGTTTGTTTTCTTCGGTGACTCGAATATTTCTTCCACCAGGGATCAGTTCATAGTCGGTAACCTAGTTTGTCAAAATCATAATTACCATAGTTATTATATAATTGCAATGACCATACAAATCTCACAAATTTATTACATTATAAATATGTAATTATGTAATAAGCATTACCTCTGATTTTTCACACAATATCATCTTCTCTTCATCAGCATCAATGCTAAATGTTAGATCTAGAATATCACTGATATCATTCTACAGAAGATATATGAACATGCAAAAATCAATTAGAACAAAATTTATCAGATAGCAATACAAATATTTCATAAAAAACTATTCAAATATCAATTCGAACATACCTCAAGCATCCATTTCAAGTTCTTAAAGTAACCTGGGTCAATAGCTTCAATATCATGATAAGTCACTTTTGCACCAAGAATGTGCTTGTAAAACGATCTTGTGAAATGAACATCAAGCAGCTGACTGTCAAATAAAGCTTTTCCAACCTAGAACAGAAGAATTCAACACCCAATTACTAAAGAAAGATTTTATCCGAGTTATACTTTACCTCTAGTTAGCCAAATGAGCCAACAGTCACAAAAATGTCTAATTTTTCCTCATAAAACCTTCTAAATCACTTTATTTAAAACTATAGTTTATTATTTTATTAATATAATTATAAAAAGCTCCAAAATTTTGACAAAAAGTGCTTTGGCCCACCAATTTAACATAGCCAAAATGACCCCCCGTCTTGACCCTGCAAAGGTATTAGGGCACTTACAACTCTTCCAACGAATTTGAAGTATGAAAGATGTTCAGTCTGATAAACAGAATTAGGGTTTGGCTGAAATGTTGAATCATTGCCAACTGTTGTAAAAAGCAGAGCTCCCTTATCAAAAATAACCCTTGATAAAAGCTGATACCATTCTCTTGTAAGTCCACCCGCATCAATGCCTTCTTCCCCTTGGAAATGAACAGTCAACCTACCCTTCAAATCTTGAGTTGACCTCATCCTCAATTGATTATATGAATCTTCAAGTATGTAAGCTCGTCTTACAGAAATCCTTAAAGGACTATGATGGTGATGATCATGTTGATGTTTAATTTTAGATCTAAAATGAGCCCGTTTGTTGTCAAAGTCAATAAAGCGGGGGACCTTAAGCATAAGTGAGAATGATTTTTCAAGCAATCCAGGGTTTTGCCTGATAAAAGCATTCAAGAGTTTTCTATGTTTCTCGGAAAACTTCAAAAATACTACATGTTTTTCATCAACTTTTCCAGATGGCAAAGATGGGGTTGCCTCATCGATATTGCTACCAAAATCTTGTGTTCCACCTGGATTCCCAGGGTGCAATTTCTCACACATAACAAAGAATGATTCTATGTATGGCAAGATGTTTTGAGTGCCGGCTGGCAGTGGTGGCATTGTACCAGAAGGTCTTGATGTTGAGATTATTGATGAGTCCGATATGTCAGATGACGAGTCTGAATAGCTCTCGATTTTGCTTATGCACGTGCTTAATTCTGTCCACAATGGTTCTAAGGCACAATTTATTTCACCCACAAGAGAAAGAGTAGCAGCTTGATCTGATTCAGTAAGTGTTTGATCTTTTTCCTGATTAAGTGAAGCAACAAGTGAGCTTAGTGCCTGTATAACCCTTAATATAACTGCTCCGTCTGACGCAGTAGTAGTTATAAGTGCCTTCTCAATTTCACTAAAACGGTGTAGTTCATCCATAGCTGATGTTGTAAGGTTCTTCATAGCGCCTGCTAGCTCTGTTATGAACAAATGACAGTGACGTGGTGCCCATGTCACCAACTTCTTCAACACCTCCGCCATAAGTGCATATGCATTATCCGACAAACTAAAAAGTAATTATCAATATTAGCACAACACACATTTGAAAAAAGTAAATGCCAGCTGAAAAATAAACAATACCCTTCACGTGCAAGCAGTGAACAAAGAAGACGTAATTCTGCTTGTGGCAAGTTTAGCAGAATAGTTTGTGTGTCATGCTCTGTAATACCACCAGAAGATGAGGGCTTAGATGTAATTTCAGTTTTGGATGATTTGGCACCATCATTAGCATCTGAAGCAGACATTTGACCAGATGATTCTTCAGCAACAGATACACCACGGTCAGCAAGAGCCTGCTTGCTTTCAGCATTATCAATGATGACATCTAACAAGTTCAGCAACTGAAAGAACACACGATAAAACAGCAATCAATGTTGTAAGATTGGGCATTTGTCATACTTGGGAAGACAGATTATTTCATTAAAAAAATACCTGCTCAAGATGTGCAATACTCCTCAAATAAAGTGGTTGATTCAAGAGGCTTAACAGGATGGTTATGGCTAAGATATCATCTTGTTGGTTCTCTTCATCAACCATGATGGCCTTTCCACGAGACTTGTCATGACTCCCAGACTCCAATGGAGGGAATCTGAACTGAAGCAATAGTTTTGCAACAAATGTATGATTTCTAGCTAAATATGTCAAGGTTTCTAGAACACGCCGTGACACTAGTGGAGGTACACCTGAATAAAATAAAAAAATTGATTTTAGTATCAACAAAATCATGAGCAGACCTTGAAGGTTAACATCATTAATAAGATTTTTACCATCAAAGCATTGAGGACGAGAATACATCACATGACTCTGGCATGCATAAAGTCTATATGATGGCTCCAAAGTATTCAAATTATTTCCAGGCTTTCTTATATCAAGCATCAATAAATCCATCAAAATTTTAACTACAGAAGAACGGATTTCAACGTGAGCACATAAATTTAACAGCAGTCTCTGAAGTTGTGGTTTGTATAATGGCTGCACAAATACATAGCAACACAAAGATGAGAGCATGAAAGCACATATAGTAATGGGCCCAAAGCAAGCTGAGCCACAACCCATATCACCCTTTTCATTCAATTTTTTTCAATATTACAAGTAATGAATGCAACCTCTATATTAAAGCAATTATGGTAGTTCTATGCATTTAAACACTTTGAATGACTCTCAAACCTGTTTGACCAATATCCTTTTCTTATAAAGGTTCAGCTTTACATGTTAAAGATAAAACAGAACAGAATCTACCAGTATGAGAAATTATGACCTGAACAACACGAAGCAAGCGAATCATGGCTTTAAGATCTTGAGTGTCAACTAAAGGAGCTCCGTCAGTTTCAACAGGCTTACTTCCAGTTGACCTACGAGCAATGATTCCACCAGCGCCAGATCCAACTCCTTCCCCTCTTCTTGAAGATTCACCCCGCCTGCTTCTCGGCAACATACCAAAAAGTGTCCGATTGTAACGACGAGCAAATCTCTCTCGCAACATGTTCGCCTCGGCAACAAGAGCAGGTGTGAGATTAGCAAGAACCGCATCAGATGACGTTAAAAGAACCTGAACGAATTAAAAAAATCAACGAAAACAATAGTCTTTGTTCAACTAGAATTATATATAAAAGCATACCTCTTCTCTTAGCTCTGATGGGAATGTAGCAATTATTGATACAGTATCCATCTCCACAGGTTGACCTTCAAGTTCTTGTGAACGGTGGACCCCTTGTGCTTGTTGTTGTGCTAAAACTTCGGCACGAATTTCAGGGGGAAGTGCTGCAAGAAACTCAGGGTCTATGTCACCATCATTTTGTGGTTCAGTATTGGAAGGCTGAGCCACTGGACCCTGTTGACCTGAAAGAACCTCAGCACGTAATTCCTCAGGAAGTGCATCCAAAAATGCAGGATCAATGGCAGCCGAACCAGAACCAGAACCAGAACCATCACGTTGTGTATCCTGTGGAGGATCACTTTGCTCTGTTTCTTGACTAGGGTTTTCTGAAACCTCTGTTACACTATGAAGGGATGCATCTCTAACAGTTGTTGAAGTGGTATTGACTGGTACATTTGCATTTATTCTTCTTGGACCTTCATCATGACCATCAGCACTTCCAATTTCAACATCTAGACTTCTAAGACTTTCTCCTAATGTGGCACCACTTCCGCTACTTTCCTGGCTCACAGCTTCAACATCCCGGGAAGCACCATCATTTTGGTCAAACTGCATATCAACAGATTGATTTTGACCAATGGGATGGGAATCATCTACTATTGGCGTGCTTACAGTATCATGAGAGCTAATTTGATCACCGTTACCATTGTTGCCAACAGTTGGTTCAGGTACCATACCAGCTGAATCTTGGGATTGACCGGATTCGTTTTTGGTTTGACCCTCCACCGTCTTGTCTTGATCAGAGCCCTTCTCTGGAGTCGGGCGTCTTAGATGAGAAACCAACAAATCTTCAAGGCCTAACGGGATGCTAGATGCATTAGATCCAACACTTTGTTGGTCATCAGTCCACATGCTAAGACGGTTTCCATGCTGTCCATGGCGACCACTCCTCAGAGACCGAAAGATCGAATCCAATCTTGATGAGGATGACTCCAAATTTCTGTCAAGGGGGCCATCACGAGCATTATCTGGAAGTAGGAATAAAAATACAAAAGTCAGTAGTGACAGATACAGGGGATAGTGCAGGTGGCAATTCCAATTCCTCTCTTAAAATGAGCCAACTTGGAATTTTTTCCCATAACAAGTAACAAAATAAAACAGCTAAAAAGGAAACAGGTCAATAATAGTCCTAAGCGTACTTTTAATGATAATCACCGTAGTCAAATATTCATATTATTACAGAATATATACAAGACATTTATCTATAAAAAACGAAAAAAAAAAAAGTGTTTCAGGTCAACCCAACCCGACATGCTGCAACCTGTTTCAAAATATACATATTTTGACAGGAAACCATCTTGAACTGTTAACTAACCCACCCGACATACCAATTTGTAGGTATAACCGCCACAATGAAGAAAAATTGGTAGAACATAAGAAATTATCTAGACAAAAACAGGATTTTTTATAAACTAAGAGTTACCTGTCTGTCGAGAAGAGACTACACGTGAGGAAGAAGGTTCCATCAAAAGCGGATGCTGAAATGGCACAGAACCATCACCAGATCTCCCCAAAAGATTATATATAGATGTGGTACGACCTTGACGTCTAGAACCAAAAACTTCAACAGGCATCACATGTAGAGTATCATTGTTAAAGCTATGTTCTCTACCAAATACTTCAAAATGATCCAACACATTTATCCCATTCATCCCCTCACCCAACCTTAATAAAACTCCACCATCATCATCCTCATCATCTTCATCTTCTTCCTCAATCATATCTTCATCAAACTCATCTTCAATCTCATGGTCATCTTGGTCAATGTCGGGATGGGGCAAATGATGATGAACTTCATCTTCTTCCAAATCATTTTGTTCATCATCATCTCCATCCTCATCTTCATTAACTTCATCTCCATCACCAGACATATCCTCATCATCTTCTTCAAGGCTTTCACGAATATCCGGCTGGATTTCAAATCTTATTTCAACAGAACCAATACCGTTTTCAAGACCTCGTGTCTCCTCAGAAGTATCATGCATGTAATCGTCTTCACTTGGGGGAGCAAAGTTTCCATCGATATCCTGATCATGTTCCATGTAATCAGCAGCCGCCTCAGATCCACCGTACGTTTGAACGGTATTAAAAGACTCAATAACTTCTGTAGGCACAGAATTTGTATTAGGTAAGGAGGCAGTTTCAGTTGACCCTATCTCTCCAGCATTCTCAGTTTGACTACGTGGACCATAGTCATTATGTTTTGTTGGGTTATCTTTAGCGGTAGCTTCAGCAGCATGAACATGTTCTTTAGTGATTAGCTCCAAAACTTTTACAATCCCTGGTACAACCTTTAGTGACTCAGAATGATCCAAATCCAACATTTGTAGAGTTCGTGTAAGCGATCTCACTAGACCCACATCTATAAATGTAACTGAAACCTCTCCAGATACTGAAGAACCTGTAGGAGAGCGGGCTGCCAGCACATCGCCAAGTAGGTCAACAAAAGCTTGGATATCATTTCCAGGTGGCCGATGAACTTTACAATTATCAATAAAATCAGAGAACACATTATTGATTTCTATAAATATTCTCTTCCTTGCTTCTGTAGATCGCACACAGCAGGCCACCAAAAATTGGCTGGCCCTACCTGCTAATTTGTGTCTCCAGTCAGCATCCTTTTTTTCCCGTTTAGAATTTCTCAAATGAGGAAGAAATTTACAAAGAATGTGATGAAATATTCCACCATTATTATTGCTGTTTAGTTCAGCATCTTTTCTTAACAGAACATGAACAGATGGACTATACATCATGAGAATCTCCTTCAAAAGCTTTAAAATAAATACAACTTTAGCCAAAGACGCGGAAGATTCTTGGCCATTTTCTTCATTCTCTTCAGATCCTGAAGCAACAGCTTTCCCTTTACCCTTACTTGAAGCAACATCAATATCCATATCTGTTACTGAAGAGTTCTCTGCAGTCACTTCTGAAGGGGGTATAAACGTGAGCACCGATTCCAAAAGCAGCTCAATTACAGTTGTAAAACTTTGAGGCGGCTTACGGTGAGCTTTTACATTCTTGTTATTTACCTCGGAAATTTTGATATTACCATCAGTTGCAATCTGCGGTTTGATGTTT
Source organism: Flaveria bidentis (assembly GCA_018326385.1). Lineage (NCBI taxonomy): Eukaryota > Viridiplantae > Streptophyta > Magnoliopsida > Asterales > Asteraceae > Flaveria > Flaveria bidentis. The sequence goes on along the minus strand of BJCM01083714.1, from coordinate 8,425 downwards.
TCCTTCCCGTTCTCTTTGGATTTATCTTTTTCACGATCTTTTAACAAGACAACATAAGGTCGTTCACCAATCATTTCAATTTGGCACACAGCCCGTGCTGCTCGCATAAAGATCACAGGATCCCGTGAAATTACTGAAGTCAAATTCAACAAAAAGTTGCGGGGTGTAAACCTTCCATTAGACTGTCGATTAGCAGCTGTCACAACATTATGTTTAATTTCACTTTCCATTGCTTGTTGTAGTGTTTGGGGATCTTCTAGTATATGACGAATAATAGTGGCTGCAACATTATCAAAGCCAACAAATAGACTACTTGTAGGCAAAGATAGCAGTAAAGGCAACCCACCAGATTCTAGAAAACTAACAGCAACAGAATGTGTTCTTGTAAGGGTAGAACATAACTGTAAAACAGCATGGATTGTTTCAGCAGGAAGTTGCTTAGTTAAATATCCACAACATATCTCAACAAATCTCTTTTGTTCCTCAACATCAATATGTTTTAATGATAGACCAGCATTCATTTGTGACCTGTTTTGCTTTTCATCATCTATCACTATAGAATTCTGGTTGCCAACATCATCTTTCTTTAACAACTCAGAAATATCAGCATTCAAGTTTTGGTCAACTTGAGAAAGCCGGTCAACAGCAAGAAAAGCTGCTGTCACCCATTTCGGAACAAGCAGTGTTTCATTTCCATGTGAACAAGAACTCCAGTCTGACAAAAGATCAGCTGCAACTTTAACCAGGCCACTTTTGGAAGCAACTTCTCGTGCATCTTTATCTTCATTAAGAATCAAAGCAAGAACATGAAATAAAGATGATAGCATGTTATTCTTCCCGCCATCAGCATTAGAACTGCAAAGCTTCACTTGTTCGAGAATAAATGAGATAACATTTGACCTGTATTGACCTTCGTCTTGAGAACAAATCATTGCAAGAAGATCACGAACCGGGAAGGCTAAAGAATCTTTCATTTCTAAAAGCTTCTTACACGTAGACAACAAGTCATCAACAGGTGGTAGCTGCACGGTTTCCTCTTCAATCTGTTGACTATTTTCATTTGTGCCAGTATCATCCTTTGACTCAGTTCCAGAATTCCCAAGAGACATAGCAAGTGCACGAGCAAGTTCATCATCTTCTTGAACTTCCTCTGGATGTGAGAACAACCACTCCATTGCCAGCTCAACACTGTTGGACCCAACTTGTCTTAACGCCTCCTCTGCCCGAGCTCTTGAAAACCCCATTTCTACAATTGTGGATATAGTTGTTTCATTTGGTGGAGGGCCCACAGGACGTGACCCTGCATTGCTTACACTTCTCACTTCAACCCCCGAAAAAATGTGACGAATAATTGATATTACAGTAGAAATGAAATCATCATTGCAGTTGGTGAACTGTGGGTGCGTCCATACGGGGAGAACTGTTTTCAAAATCATAGACTGAAGAACCTTCACAAAAACCTCAGCATCACGTGGAAATGCCATGTCACCAGTTACAAGTGGTTGTGTAAGAAAATGTTTGGTGAATGGTGATAATATAAAAGATGATGTCACCAAATGATCCATAAGTTTACCATAACTGGCTAACGGGCCATCTATCCATGACCGAACCGTTTCTTCTGAATCAGGCTTTGAAGCTCCTTCATCAGTCTCCATCGGAGATGCGGGAGTCCTGTTGACCGTAAATAGCAGCTCACTGGTCGCTTCAAAAGTAGTCAAAACCGAGTGAATTACACCACGACCATATAAACAATTCAACAGGACTGGGTTGCAGGTATCAGGCTTTTCAAGTAGAATCCCATCAATAAAATCTACAACTTTACCAAGATAACGACATTTGGAGGACCATGATGCCACTGATCCAGAAGGCTTTACATGACCTTCAAAGTTCATATGATCCAATGTTATGGCAGCAAATGTAGATGCCACTGATTTTGAAGCGGGGGTAACCGTCACCATTTCATCACGTCTTCTAGAAGGAAGCAACATTGCTTTCCCTAGCTCTTGAAACAAGTGTGTAATGTGCAAAGATAGTGACTTCATCATATCACAACAAGAAGAATAATAAGACCTTTGCTTGTCCGCTTCTTGTGCACCACCACTGCTACTAGCAGCATCTGCAGTACTGGATGGCGGTGACTGGTACCCGCCGCCACCTCCATGATGCTGTGGAAGACCGGAAGCATTAGTGAGATCACGATACAGAGTAATCAGATCAAAAAACTGGGATTCAAAACTCCATCCCGACATCCTTCTTCTCAGTAATGGATCGAGAAACTGCCTAAAGGAATTAAATCTCTGCTCCTCGGACTCCGAGGTATTAGAATCTGAATGGCGGGATCCAATAGCAGAACCAGAACCATCATTGCAATCTTCAATATCAAACTTGACATCTTCAAGTAAAGCAATCTGCCATAAGATCTCACGGTGAGTTCGGCCAATATCTTCCAAAACATCCTTGCTATCATTCCCAAATTCTTGAAGCAATGCTGTCACCCATCTGTTGTCTTTGGAAGCAGCAAGAAATAAGAGGAATTCAACAAGAAAAAGTGAAGAAAAAACTCCCGAATCTGGATTAGCTTTTGGGTCCAACAGAAACGACCCTGAAAGATTACTGAATCCAGTCAACGTTGACTTTAGATAACCCCGAAGTGCTGAACAAAAAGCACGGGCTAAAGGAGCTGAATGATGTTGAGTAAAACTCTTGAAAACCATTGTACTATGCAAGGCAATTGACATCCCTTCTGATGATTGAGTTATACTTGGTCTAAGCAAAAGCTTCAATAAAGCATCAATCCCTGCTTTTTCTACAAACAACCGGCACGTTTCTGCATTTTCCATTGTTCGGTGAACTAAAACCATCACATGAAAAATGCATAACTGAATAAACTGTTCATCACCAATAACTTCGGACCCTGAATCTGCAGCAGTAGCACCAACTAGACATGGGCCAACATTCTCTTTATCTTCGGTATCCATATCCATGACACTACTCTCATTAACTTTTACCGATTTACCTTTACCATCTTCTATCAAAGCAATTTTGTTAACAATCTCAATAATTATATCTACACCAGTGCCTCTTAATGAATTCACATGGCGTAAAAGCTCCTCAACAGCATTTGCTAAAGGCACAATTCCATCATTCATTGCAAGCACATATTTCTTATCAGTGAAAATTTCAACCAGAAACCTTAATGCTGAGCTGTCTTTAACTGACTCTAGTCCCTTGGTGTTGAGACAAATAGCCCCTATACCATTAGGAACACAAGTAAGAGCTTTTGAAGAAGAAAGAACTCCAGCTTTTATCGACTGCAAAAAGGAGTCAGGAAGACCTAATTCATCCAATGAAGCATAACAAGTGGGGTCTTTGTGTATCATTTCACTCATAACAGTAACAGCTGCTGAATATATATCTCCACCAAATTTACTCACGTTTCCAAAGATCATTGACAGAGTGGCAGGTAAGGAAACATCATGAGCCCCTTGAGCACGTGTGGAATTAGCTGGAGCATAAGTAGCAGAACCCAGTGCCTTCAACAAAACCCTAATGAGCCGCTTTTGTGAATAAAGCAAATCAATATTAAGGTTTGAGTTTGAGGATGAGCACTCCCCAGTGCTGATTAAATTAACATCTGTTTCAGCACCAATCACCCTAACTACTTCTATCTGCAATCTGTTAGTTAAAAGCTCAACCCCACCCAAATCTTTAAACAAAGTAACAGCTGAATTGCTGTAATCCATCAGCTTTTGCAGAGTCTTAACAGCTAAACAGACAAGATGCATGTGGGAAGGATCAGAATCTTCTAGAAGGGGTAAAAAAGTCGGAACCATCCCCGATCCACGTATAACACTTCCAGAACTTGATGTAGATATCACATGCAGCAAGTAGAATTGAAGAAGTGCTTCAACAAATGCAATGGATGATGGATCACTGGAGTTGTTTAAAGACGAAATCGCCCTTTGCAGCACGTTAAGAAGAATCATGCGATTTCCACCAGCAAAACTGATGCTTGACCCACTTAGAATCCGGGCTCGTTCATGAGACGAAGAATATGCTGCTAGTTGAGATCCAAGAGCAATCATTGCAAGCGTACGAATCGTTCCAGGTATCATGTCTTCAGATTTCACTAATCTGATTAACTCATTCGTATATTCAGGCTCATTAGCAAAGAAAGACACAAGTTCATCATGAGAATCACTTGATTGAACAAGAACAATAAAAGCAAGTAGGCAAATCTTGCTGTACAGCCTGCAAACTCTTGAAGAGCGAAAGGCATGTGCATATCTAACTCTTGTCAGCAATGAAAACCGATGTTCAGGAGGTACGTTATACTGCTCAATCAACTGTTTCATTAAAGATAAATCATCCTCTTTACGCAAATGAAGATCGGGAAGGTGAATAACACTTGTGTTGGTAGTTGTGCTAGAAGAATTTGTACCATGCAACTCAAAATAGAGGGTAGAACCTACACGGTTTTGTGAACTGTCACTTTCTGTTTGCAAATCAGATGGGAATAAGCTGAGGGTTTCATCTTGGGATTTTTCATTTAACATGACACATGAATATAAGCCCAAACCCTCTTCTTTGCTTCCCCAACCTTGTGCTAACGACAAAAGGCAATTATTAATTGCACCACATCCTACAAGTTTCCCACTTGCATGAAGTTTTGAAGGATTTATTTTTACTAATGCTGAAAGTGTCTCCAGGGTTGCAATGAGAATCTCAGGATCTGTTGATGCAAGCAAGAGCTTGAAATGCTGTAACAACAAATAAAACTTCAGAAACAAATGTATAAAAGAATAAATAATAGAGATAACAAGAGTGTGGGTAACAGGTTAGAAGAGGTTCAGGTACGTACAGACTACATGCTAGTATTATAGTACAAGTCGAAAACAAAGTAGGCTGGCTGGCTATACTCAAACATTTTTTTTCTTTATGAAGAATAAAAAAATTTAATAATTTAACTATGAATACAAAAACAATATTATTCGAATAACAAATCCAGGTCCAGAAATAAAACCATTTAGAAGTTTTGTGCATTAAATATAAAGCAACTGTTCCCTTTACCGCTAAATTTTGTTGATTTGCCCCATCCATAAGGGCTATGGGTCAAAAATGCTACCTATAACAAAAGGACTCAATAAAGATAACAGCAGAAAATATCACAACTGCATATGAATTTTATTACTATAGCATTTTCATCATACCTCTAAACCATCAAAAGAACTTTTGTTGTGGCAATTCTCTAAGATAATTTGCATAACACGCAGAATCTGGAGAACAGACTGTTTAGGAAAAAGAGTATCATCTTCTAGAGTATCAGCTAAAAGAAGATCCTTCCTGCTAGATATATAAGTCTTGAAATATGTATCAAAATGCAGAAATAATGGCCTCCAGTGATGAAAATTTCCCTGAAAACAATGAACTTGTTGAGTAAATTACAGGAAGTTTATTTATTCCAAAGAAGGCACAAGATATGATATGTATCACCTTGTTGTACTCCCAATGAAAACCTGAAAGAGGGATTGCAATGTCTTGCAATGGACACTGAATCACCTTGTCAATAAAAGCCTTAACTTTTGGGGGCTGCAAGGTAAGAAGTAAATATAAGCAAATTACTAATTCTTATTGATCCACAACATATTAGAAGAACTGAAACAATATTGCCGAGTCATAAAACATCAAACAATGACACAATTAATGTTGCGGTATGAAAAGTGCTCATAACTTTATTGGATTCTTCCTACATCAGCAACTTCTAAACATCTTTATATTTTCTTGAAACATTGTACTGAATTATGTTAATCCTTAACTGTAGATTGTACCCCTTGAAAGAGAAAACGCTGAACAGTGGTAAGAAATGTAGCGAGGAGCAAGTGCAATTATGTTTATGATGACATTTATAGCAACACCAATATATAAGTACATGATGTGGCTAAAAGGTCGCACTAAAGAATATAAAACAAAAAATTGATAGCCTAGAATACTACGCATCTTAGTGTATGTTAACGTTCCAATTTCTCTTATTGTTAAGAGCTTATGATGTTTATAAAACCATTAAAATTTGAAACTACTGCTCTAAGAGTTAACAAACATTCACTAAAAGAGTAAAAGCTACTAAAAGTGATCCACACAACAATTTAACATCCTGCTGATGAGTACGGCCTCCAATTACAAACAAACAAACAAAAAAACAATCAGTGACTTCATGGAGGTATACATATAAAAAATTAACTTTCCTATTTACAGAGCTAATGAGTTGGGAGGTAGCAGCAAGTTAACAAACTGATTCTCCGAAAAGTGGCCGTAACTATACATCTATTAATCAAACATATACCTCTACAAACTTTAAAAAAAACATTTTAACGATGTTGTTAAACATTAAAAAATACAATTAAACCCACTGTGGATGCATATCAAATTATAATCAACACATACCTAGCACTCCCCCTTTGCAAAAAAGAAGCTACACATTCACCTTGTTTGTCACACAAGTTACTCATCCAATTAAAACTTGTGATACATGATTCCAAAATTTTTCAATAGAAAAAGAACAACCCCAACAACACTTGCATAAAAAGGTTCAAAATAAAAGCTAGAAACCCTAGAAAACTGTAGATCCAGTAACACTTAAAAATCTAGTCAAACCACATAAAACCACTACAAACACCAACAAAAACCCTTGTAATCTCGCTACTCAAATCATACAACACCCCGATTACACATCTACAACTCAATCAATAGTCAATACCATACAAACTTCTAACAAAACAAACAAAAAACACTCCTAAGCCCTAACTCCCATCACCCGACCAAAGTCACCCAAAAACACGAGACCCCCAACAAAACCACACAACAACGAACAATCACCACAGAGGGCAAAAAGGCCTTACAGTCTCGGAATCAAGTTTAACATTGGGGCCGATGTGTCCTTCACCGGACAACAGCTGCCGTAGCCGCGACGGCAGACTCGATCTTAGGGTACTCGCCATACGGTCTCACAACACCTTCGTCCTCAGCTTCTCTACACTCCTCCTGTAAACTGTAAACACACAACACAACACACATCGGTATCAGATGAAACGATTGAAGAAATCGACGAGAATCAATCGAGAGGGATTAGCAACGATACCTGACGTGTAGAGATGAACAACGGAGGATTGATTAACATGAAAGTGGATTGAGAATCGGGGGTTTATAGAATGATGAGAGTAGAGGAAAAGGGGTGTGTATGTGTGGATTGATGAACCCTTGAATTGAAGAAGAGAGCTGCTTATTGTTGTTGTTATAGAGGGGGGGAGTAGTCTCCGTCTTTTGTACAGTTGAGTCGATGGGAGATTGAAGCGGTTTTTGCACTTCGGTCCATGGGCTGGATCTTTTACCTATGAAGAAAGTTACATTACTTGCCCTCTACTTGTGGCTATGAGTTCAACGGGGTTGATTGTTTTTGAACCTGAGCCGGTTTATAACATAATGAGTAGAAAGGAGGTCGTTATGGTTTGATTGAGATAACTTTTTTTGTTTGAACAAGGTTTTTTATTGGTGTTTGTTTTAGTTAAAGTTAAGGGGCTAGCGATAGCAACAATTATGTTGAGTGTTATCTGGTTTGATCATGGTATTTTTATCTGGTAAATAAATAGAACTAAATATATCATTTAGTCCATGAGTCCTAACATACCATTTTTAGCCAAATAATTTTATTTTCATTTTAGATAAACTCGTATTACTTACATCAAAAGAAAAAAGTACTCTCATACCGTTTATGTTTGAAAATATATATATGCATATCTCGCCCCTCAAAACCCTAGCTCATTTCTTTCCAAACATTCACTCATCTCTAATCTCACTCATCTCTTCTTAGAAACCCAAGGGGCATCACCTTTGATTGCCACCTCTATCTCAGTGCTTAACGTTATTGGAGCCCACGTCATCTTATTATGTTTATGCCGACAACAACATCCACCTTCTTTTTTGTCTTCTTCTCTGCAACTCTAAAAATATTTGTAAGGTTTCATATAAGGCTGATGCAACCCAAAAAATCCAAAGTCTCTCCTTTTAACATCTCGTATTTTTGTTAAATTAAAAGCTCTTGTTAAGTTCTTGTAAGGACTACTTATGTCCATTATAAAATTTATAGATTACTTATGTTTATCTTTTAATTTATCTTTGAGTTTAATATAAAAGTTAATAAACTAATATTGGATAATAATAATAATTGTAATAATAATAACAAAAGTAATAAATTATAGTATTAATAACACTAATAATAATAATAATAATAAAACTTGAATAATAAATGAGTTAGATTAAAGTTTAAAAAGGTAAGGGGGTCTTAATGTCGATTTATAAATTTTAAATTAAACTTTTAGCATAAAATAATAGAAACTCAAAGTTGAGGGACCAAGTGTGTCATTAATTAAAT
>BJCM01083713.1:0-13426 GCA_018326385.1 Flaveria bidentis | reverse complement strand
ATCTATATATATGTATATATGTATATGTATATATATATGTATATATATATATATGTATATATGTATATATGTATATATATGTATACATATATACATATATATACATATATATATATACATACATAAATATATATATATATATATATATACATATTTATATATACATATCCATCTATATATATATATATAGATATGTGTATATATATATATATATGTGTATATTTATATATATATATATATATATATAAAATCTGTCAATACAAAAAATTCCAAACTCCGTTGCTGATCAGATCGAATGATGTTCTCAAAAACATCCGCAAAGATACTGTTTGGACCAGTTATGAAAACCAGATAAAATTATTTAATGAAGATATGTAAAAAATACTCAAAATTTAAAAAAAATATATAAAAAGCCGATCCAACCGGTCCAACCCCTGGTTCGACCGGGTCCAACCGCCGGCTCGAGTTAAACCGGCCGGTTCCACGATAACAAAACGAACAACTTCATATCGGATCGTTCAGGGGCCGAATTACGGTCAGACCGGTCGGTGGACCCTCAGAATATGGGTTTGTAGCTATTCAAATATGCTACATGGAATTAAAAATAGTCAAACACATAGTGCTTTGAAGTTTTATCAAATGAGTGCTATTTGTAGTCATTCAAAGATGGCACGTGGAATTGAGATAGTCAAACAAATAAGTGCTTTGAAGTTATATTCATGAATTCCATTTTGTAAAATGTGGCTGAATACCAACCTCAAAATTTGGTTTTCGTAAACAACTTTGTATACACATATTTTATATATTCTTTAATTTACTTTTGAGCATATTAATCATGCATTTTAAGGTTGTGATTAAAGTCAGTCCTCTTACAGAACTTCTAAAAGTAATTAGCCAGTTGAAAATTTAATTGTTTGATCTACTAGATCAAAATTGCTGATTTTTAATAAATTTCAAAACTATATTTGGATGATTTCTAAGTATTTCTGGTTAAATTACTTGTTAATTGTTTGATCCCTACCACCCCTCACAACATCACTCTTGTTACCTTTCCAACATCACTAAAACTCACACCCACAAATTATCTTGGTTGGAAAACACAGATAGAAGCCCTACTTCATGGGCTAGATCTTTACAAATTCATCGACAGCTCTTACCGGGCTCCGGCTCCTCAAACCAACCCCGATGGTTCCTCAACTCCCCATCCTGATTACCACATCTAGATTCGACAAGATCGACTGCTGTCACCGATGTTATACTCAATGGTCTAGATCAAACTTCCTACAAAGCAATCATTGATGCTGTACATGCTCGTGATACTCCGATTTCGTTACATGAGTTTCATGAAAAACTCATCAATCACGAGTTATCCTTAGCCCAAACCGCCGCTACTACTAGTACCCTTCACCAACCAGCATCCGTGTTTACAACCCACACTCGTCCGACCACCAAGCCATTGGTTGCTCGATCAAACTTGGTTGCTCCTGGTATTTTACCCACACCACAGCCTACCGGCCAACATAAACCCTTCCTTGGCAAGTGTCAATGGTGTCATAATAAAGGCCATTCACTTACTAATTGTCATGCATTCAAAAGGTTGAACCCACATGTCACTGTTCCGCCATTTACAAGGGTTGCCTCTCACAAAAACCCACAAGCACATCTCATGGCTGTCTCAAACAACAAAGCTGACACCAATTGGCTATTTGATAGCGGGGCGTCACATCATATCACCAATGATCTCAACGCTTTATCTATGCATGCTCCATATGATGGTACCGATGAACTTGTTATCGGGGATGGTTCATCGCTTATTATCACTCATATTGGCTCTCTTACACTTCACACATCAACAACCTCCTTTGTTCTAACTAATGTTCTTTGTGTTCCTTCTTTATCTCGTAATATAATCTCTATCTCTCGACTTTGTATTGACAATAGTTTACTAATTGAATTTTTTTCTTTTCATTTTGTCACCAAGAACTTCAATTCCCGCCAGCCACTTTTACGGGGGACAGCAAGCCACGGAATCTATGAACTCAAACACCCAACTCCACCTGTTGCTTTTTTATCAAAATAATAGATCTTCAATTTGGCATCACAGATTGGGACACCCTCATTTTCAAGTTCTTCAAAAAATGTCTTCTTTTATTTCCTCTTTTTCTCCATCTAATGAGCATTGTAATTCATACAGTATCAATAAAAGTCATAAACTACCATTTCACTCTTCCACTATTTCTTCTAGTGCACCCTTACAATTATTATATTATGATGTTTGGACCTCTCCTTACAATTATTCATTCTTCATCAAATATATTTGGTTTTACCCACTAAAGCAAAAATCTGATTCTCTTGTGACTTTTATTCGTTTTCAAAAGCTTGTTGAAAATTATTTTCATACAAAAAACAAACAATTCTTTTCGGACAATGGAGGTGAATACCTAAAACTTTCACCTCATCTTGCCTCTTGTGTTATTTCTCATCTCACGTCCCCTCCTCACACACCCGAACATAATGGCTACGCGGAACGACGCCATCGTCACATAGTTGAAACGGGCCTCACCCTTCTTACTCATGCTAAAATGCCCATTATTTTTTGGCCTTTTGCCTTCACCACCGCCTCCTATCTCATAAATCGCCTCCCAACCTCTACTCTCCAAAACACATCTCCTTTCCAACGTCTCTTTAACAAACTTCCAAACTACGACAAACTTCGTAGTTTGGTTGTCTTTGTTACTTGTGGTTACGACCATACTCCACTCACAAACTACATCCTCGCTCCACACCTTGCATATTCGTTGGCTATTCTGCAACCCAAAGTGCTTATTATCTTCTCGATCCCGCTACTCACAAACTCTACACCTCCAGACATGTTCATTTTGTTGAACATGAATTTCCCTATGAAACACTCACCAACTTAACCAACCCCTCTCCACCTTATCCAAATACATGGCTTCCCTTTCACGTCCATCTCATCCCCTCTACTACACCTACACCTCAATCACAAACTAGCTCTACACAACCACCCCAAACTCCATCTACACCACCTTCTTCCTAATACCTTCACTATACATCTCCTGTTAGAACTAATACTAATAATAAACCACCTTCATCGAATTCCTCTCCCATCTCTCCTTCAAAATCTGTGACTGTCCCATCCCCTCCTCATACTCGTAACACCCGCAAACCTAATCCTCGGTATCACAACTCTGATTTTTTACTATACCATGTTACCACTCAAAACATCCAAGAACCATCTAATATCACCCAAGCTCCTAAACACCGATTATGGCGCAAAGCCATGACTAATGAATACGAGGCCCTTTTACGCAACCACACATGGACCCTTGTGCCCCCTGATTTAGCTCCTAATCTTGTGGGTTGCAAATGGGTTTTTCGAACCAAATACAAATCTGATTGTTCACTTGATCGTCTCAAAGCTCGATTGGTTGCAAAAGGTTTTCACCAACGCCCCGGCTTAGACTACATGGAAACTTTTAGCCCAGTTGTTAAACCGGCTACACTTCGTCTCATTCTTTCTTTAGCTGTCTCCCACAAATGGTGTCTTCGCCAATTGGACATCAATAATGCTTTTCTCCAAGGTACACTCACCGAGGATGTTTACATGGCCCAACCCCCGGGCTTCATTGATCCATCTCTCCCCAATCATGTATGTAAACTCCATAAAGTCATTTACGGTCTTCGCCAAGCTTCTCGAGCATGGTACGAAGAACTCAAATCACACCTTCTCTTTGTTGGTTTCCAACCAACTATCTCTGACTCTTCTCTTTTTGTCAATAAACACACCACCTCCCCTATCTTCCTCCTTGTTTATGTCGATGACATTATCATCACCGGTCCAAATCCATCCACTATAAACAGCTTCATTACTTCCCTTGCAAATCGTTTCTCTCTTAAGGATCTTCGTACCCTTTCATATTTTCTTGGCGTCGAAGTTCTTCCTCACCCTCATGGTCTCTTCTTGTCTCAAAGCAAATATATTCTTGATGTTTTAAATCGAGCCAAGATGAGTGATTGCAAACCGACAACCACCCCGATCACATGTTCTGAACCACTTACCACTTTTGGCGGCACCCCCATACCCTCACCTACCGAGTATCGAGCACTTGTTGGAGCCTTACAGTACCTCTCCCTCACTCGCCCAGATGTTGCTTTCACCATAAACAAACTATCTCAGTTCATGCATGCTCCTACTACCCTTCATTGGACTGCCCTCAAACGCCTATTACGATATCTCCATGGCTTAATGCATCATGGATTACTTTTAAAATACAACTCACCATTACAGTTACATGCTTTTACTGATGCAGATTGGACAGGTGACAAGGATAATTACCGAAGCACCACTGGATATATAGTTTATCTCGGGTCAAATCCCATCGCTTGGGGTTCCAAGCGACAAAACACACTAGCTCGTTCTTCAACTGAAGCAGAATTCCGTGCGGTGGCCTCAACAACTACCGAAGTACAATGGCTAACATCCTTACTATCGGAACTTGGTTTTAAGTCAAGTGCCATTCCCTCTATTTATTGTGACAACTTAAGTGCTACACACTATTCTGCAAATCCCGTGTTCCATTCTCGCATGAAGCACCTAGCATTGGACTTCCATTTTGTACGCGAAAAAGTGAATGACGGTTCCATACGAGTCAGTCATATTTCTGGAGATGATCAGTTAGCCGATGTCCTCACCAAACCACTTCTTCGTTCACGGCATCATCTTCTTTTATCCAAGATTGGACTCCTCTCCCGAGCGTTCATCTTGCGGGGGCATGTTAACGTTACAAACGATGCACAAAATATACATCCAAATAAATCCTCTCCACATATTCCTCCATGATTGTTGTATTATTAAATGTAGATTGCATATGTGATGTCAATTAGTTATCATTCCTTACTTTTCATTTGTAATTGTGTATATATATCTTTTGCATGTATATGGGAAAATCACTTCTGCTGCATACGTTTATATTTGCATGATTTGAGGATACAGTACACACTACACAATAAATGCATGTTCATACAGATGTCAACTATGCTCAATTCCACTGGCTTAAGCATCAAACACATGGCTGACCTAAACGACCCCATATTTTTCTATGTAACGTATTTGCGGTTTCAAAATAAATTTTGTCAAGTATATATATACATATACATACGGTTTTTCGATTGACCCAAGAGGGTTTTGACCGTCCACTCCTTAGATCTTTGAACTTAGTCAAAAGAATTAATCTATACATGTCGTATTAGAAGTACAAAGTAAAAGACAAAAACAAAAATAAGTACCAAATCGGATTAATTATTTCCGTTATGTGCATGATCTTCAAAGACCTTATTGTAACTTTTGATTTCATGGTTGCAACAATAAGTTATCATTATTTACTTGATCCATATAAGCTTCAAAACACTGGTCCCAACTCCCAATGGGTAAATATTTTATGTAACAACATTTCTACATAAATGTATTCTTCTTAAACGGTTCAAGCTTGTTGAATAAAGCTATAAAACAAATTCAACATAAGTTTGTTGAACATATAAAGCTATAAAACAAACTCAACGATAAAAAACAAAGAGAGGTCTTACCGGAAGTCGAACCCAGGTCGCTGGATTCAAAGTCCAGAGTGCTAACCACTACACCATAGAACCATTGTTGTACGGCTTCTTTATAGTAATTACATATAAATTTTGATTGCACTTTAGTTATGTAGTTTATGTTGGTATGAATTTGGAGCTTGATGACGTGCTGTTTGAAAAAGTCTAGGTAAGATGAACCCGTAAACCTGTTTAAAATTGCTAATAGAACTAAAATGTTACAATTTCACATTCACTTTCAACTTTTGTAAAACATGTATTCTGAAAACAAGAGCCTCTTGATCTCGAAATCATATAAATTGATTATTTAATCTTTTATAAAAGGTTATACATTTTTTTATAAAAGTATTTGATACAACTAACTAGCATAATACACATGTCTTAGTTAGTGTTTACATTTTAAGAATGTTAACTAATTGAGCCGGTTTTGAATTAGGACACATCCCGTCCCCACGGTAACCCAAACACATCAAAAACTCGTTAGTCTTGATGTTACACTAGTAATGTGTGGGTTGACCAAATTAATCAACAGACTTATTTTCCGACTATACCATGGCCCATGCTTAACACTTAGCGACACATCTAATGGTCAATTTAGACTTTTAGGTTTAAAATCTTTCAAGAAAATTTGTTCTGATTTACATAGCTTTAAAATTTTGTTTTGTTTCACATAGCTTTCGATGCAATAAAAATTTTGATGCGTGAATGCTCGAAAAGTGGGTGAACAAAAGAATGATGGTGATTGTCGATATATTATCTCGCTAAATCATAGATTAGATTAAAATAAAAACTTATGGATTTGCTTTTGATTTGAGTGTAAAATCCAACATAGCCCCCAATGACTTTCGATTTCATGGTGGAAAATAAATAGTCAAATGGCTAGACCATTAAAGCCATCTTGATTTTTCAATAGTCGTTTTGACAGTATTACAAAAAGTGTTTTAAGGTAGAAAATTATTTCTAACTTTATACCAAGTTGGCCTTAGATATTTTTTTGTTTCATTATGGCGCGCATTTCGCTTTAATAATATGTTGTTCTATCACTGAGGCTTGAGATGTGCATGTGATGTTATTTTCTTTTAGTTTGAATTATAAATTATAAGGTTTTATAGTTTGATTCTGTAAATTGTTATAAATATAGTAGTTAAGACCAATGCAAAAAAGTTAACGTATTAGAAGAACAATGAATATAGTAAAATGTTTCTTGTCTTGTGACTCTTTAATTAACACTTTTTTAATTAACGCTTCTTTATTATAAGGCTTTTCTTATGAAGTTTATAAAGTATTCTACATGCCATGTGTATTTTAAGGGGGAAAATTGCATTTGAATGATTCATAGTGATCATACAAGTCATTCAGGCATCACAGCTAACACTTACGATGCATCATTGTTGTACGTTAAAAGCATCATTTTAATTTAATATAGACGCAATGTTATAATAAACTTTTTATCAGCATTTAAAAGTCAACATTTTCATATAATATAATTATTTAACAATACTATTACTTGAAATAAAAATAATAAAATCTGATATTATTATATAGTTTTTTACGTAATATGGTAAGTAAGAGTAATTTTTATTTTAAAAAAATTTGATGAGAACTAAATTTAACAAAATAAGGAAATTTAACAATAAATTTTATTTCATTATCCTTTCACCAATTATTTGTTGCATATTAATTACATTTATCATTTACATTAACCTTTTTGTTTTAACAACAAACTCACATACCTAATAATCTTATAGTAGATTTCGGTTTCCATCATATTTTTTTCCGAAGCACATTTTGTTTAAAGTATGAAAACATAAATAATAATTAAAGCGTTTCAATTGTCATCAAAAACTTTTTTATTGTATAGTATAGATTATTATTGAGGTATATTCATTATTTTACACTCATTTAATAAAAAAATTTAATAAAAGTTAACACCAAAAACCACTGGTGTTACGTTTTATCAAACATTTAAAACCAATAATTTCACTGGTGTTACGTTTTATCAAACATTTAAAACCAATAATTTCATTTCTTAAAGGTTTGAAACCAATTTTGTAAAATGCATATACAACAGGAGCACCTATGTAATTAACTCTTTGAATGGAGGGTTAGGTTTATATATTTCTAATGTTTGACATAAAGTGTATTTTTATTATTTCCACTAGTTATAAAAGAAGAAAATTGGTGGGAACATAAGAGAAACAAAGACTATTAGAAACCACCACATGACTATTTCTCCCACGCGCTACCATCAAACAGCAAATTTTAAAATCAAAAACTTCCTATAAATCGGAACATCAGAGCAATAATTCTAGAAATTTGCTTCCATCAATTCACCAAACTATCTGAAACTCACTCGTTAATCTGAAGAAATTCAACTACAACAGCTTGAATTCTCGTTTGATCTTTGATCATCGTCGCCAATTCGACAATAAAAAGGTCATTTCTGATTCTATTTGATGATTTTTAAGATTGATTGTGGATCTGAGCTTGAATTCGCTTCGAGAAGTTTATTCGTGTCGAATTTTGGTGATGTGCTTGATTTGTTGTATGATTGCAGTGGTTGATGGTGGAAGCGTAGCTTAGATTTAAACAAAATTTGATAATCGTTGTTCGATCGTAACGCCAGTATGCTCCGGCCAATTCGTCCATAAGAAGGTAAATTCTGACTTTATTTGATGATTATTCTTCTTGTTAAGTAGATTTTTGTGAGCGATTATGGATCTGAGCTTGAATTTGCTTCGGGAAGCTTGTTCATGTTGAATTCTGGTGACGTGCTTACTATGTTGTATGATTGTAGTGGATGATGATATAAGTGCTTGATTTGTGTGAACTTATTCTATACTCAGCAGTACATGAAAGTAAACCAAATTAGGATCATGTTCAATAGGTATCGGTTTATCATGTTGAATCATACTAATTGTTGTTGTAATCATGCCAATTGTTTCATCGAACCCACCGAAGCCAAAGTTTTAACGAGGTAGTGTTAATAGAGAACAAATTGAAGCTAAGGATAGTCTGGTATATGCCAGCCTGGGCTGTTGCGTGACTTTTTGTTAACTTTTGTAAAGGCTAGTCCTTTTGTGGAGGTGAAACTCACAAGTCTAGAGCAAGGAACAATTTATAGTGCATGAGGTACAAGTGATGTAAAATCAACTGTTTTTCTAGTGCACAGAAAATATTTTATAAAAAAAATTGCAAAAATTCTGGCAATTGGTCATGAAAACTTAAGTCCAGGGTTACTTTGTTATTTTTACATTTGCAAACTTTGTTCAAAAGCGCTCAATATAGTACGCTATAAAGTTTGTTAGCTGCTTTGATTATTTAGCTAGAAAAGGCCAAACACAAGACTTTAGGTGTCAGCATTTTTCTAGATTTGTTGCACCATGAATTCTTTATCTTAGTACCATCATGTCAATAAATGTTTTCTTAAATGTGAATGTCATGGCCCAATATATTATCGGTATATATGGAGCAATTGCATTGATTATCTATCATTCTAGAGAAAAGGCTCAAGTTCTTATAACCTTCGAGCAACTAATGTGACGCTGTTTTATTATTTTACAAGGTTGAGCTTTAATTTTAAATCCAACAGACATGAGTTGTAGCTGCTTTGGGTCCACACGTGTACTAAAGAAAGAGACAAGTACCCATAAGGAATTGGAAGGTAGAATTATTAGAAATTGGTATTAAGAATGTCTCATTTAGATGACTCCATTCATATGTTTTTGTCTTTGGCTCTTTGACGCGTTACTTGTATGCCTTATGACCATATTGTGTTGTGTTTTAGTGGAGTTTATTCAACTGTAGAGCTGACTTTAAAGTTGTTGCACAGGTTATTCTCTTGATAACATAAGGACTTTTTCATATAAAGAATTACGATTAGCAACATACAACTTTGATCGAAGTACCAAGATAGGGCGAGGAGGTTTTGGAGTGGTTTACAAGGTACTTATCCTATCATATGTCTCTACAAGTCATTTCTACCTAATATTTTCACGGTTTGTTACAATTGTACTTTTAGCGTAAACTAGAGGCGGCAATGTCAATCCATTTCCATATGAATGAGTTTATTTAAGTTAATCTATTATGATAGCAAATTTGATCAAAACTTTAGGGTATCCTCAAAGATGGAACACAAGTAGCAGTAAAGACGCTTTGCGCTGAATCAAAGCAGGGGGTTCGTGAATTTTTAGCAGAAATCAATACGATATCAAATGTCAGACATCAAAACCTCGTTGAGTTAATTGGATGTTGTGTTGAAGGAACTCATCGTATTCTAGTATATGAATTCGTAGAAAATAACAGCCTTGACCATGCACTATTAGGTAAGCTTGATTGCTTGTTATTAATTAAAGCATACAGCATAAAATAACAGCCTACTTTTGTTAAATTCTGTTTTAGGTACTGTACTTCTGGTTTTACCTACAAAAGAGAAGTATATCTCCCAAAATAGAATAAATCACAATTTGGTAGCTATCTTTCTTTAAAAAATGTATATCGCCTAAATTAGTAATTGATATAAGTAGGCTGTTATTTTTTGCAAATTGGCCCTTGAGTTAAGTGCTAAGTTTGCATTAACTTTACAGGTAAAAGACGTGATGTTGCAGAGCTTGATTGGGAAAAAAGATCGAAGATTTGCATCGGTACCGCACAGGGACTTGCATATCTTCATGAAGAACTTGAACCGCATATTGTGCATAGAGATATTAAAGCTAGTAATATACTTCTGGACAAGGATTACACACCAAAAATCGGAGATTTTGGACTGGCTAAACTTTTCCCTGATAGCATTACTCATATAAGCACAAAACTAGCAGGAACAACGTAAGTTGTTATTTCTAATTTCTAATTTTCGTGTTTGTATACATCACAAAGATTTGGTTTTTAACCAAAATGAGTCACTTTTCAAACCATGATTGTATTTTTGTTGCCAAAAATAATCGTTTTAATAAAATACCAAAATTAAACTATGCCACCTTAAGCAAATCTCACGTTGTTCCGTCCACAGACTGGGACGTAAGGAACGGCTGACCTCAAATGCCACTTACATGTGTTGTGGATGAGGTAATTCCACAATTAAGCTTGCTTGGGTGAGAGTCATTCCAGGATAGGTGACCTCCCCGGACATCTCTATACGTGAGCTTTGTGGGCAAAGCGTATTGGTACGAGGGGCCGGATGTTAAAAAAACTATTTTATCCAAAACCGTTATTCTTGAATAATCTAAGCAAAAAATGTTGTCAATGTCATCCTCAATGGTTCTTAATTTTATGATCATTACTCATTAGGCATGCATTTTGCTTCGTACTACGTAAATTTTGCTTGACGAAATGTCTTTTTTCACCCTTCAGCGGTTATTTGGCTCCTGAATATGTATTGGGTGGTCAGTTGACATTGAAAGCCGATGTTTATAGCTTTGGGGTCCTTGTTCTTGAGACAATAAGTGGCAGAAGTAGTTCATTATCAAGCTGGGGTACAAATCAGAAAGTTCTATTGGAATGGGTATGTATTACCAACAAGAAGGTCATAAAAGTAGCCTTTTTTCAGTGTGTTATAACTTTATAATCATGTCAAAAAAAATTCATATCTATAGCCATGAAATACGTGAATTTGTAGTCATGTCAAAACAAATTCATATCTATCTTTACTCACATATCATCTTTAAGTTTGATAGTAGTATATACACCACGATTTATACATAATATAGATACACCAATTTGATTTACTTATCATCTGAGGGGATGGAGGCAGTTTTAGGGGTATGGAAGTACAAAGGCAAATACTCAAATCTAATTCACGTGGCGTTTTTAAAAAAAGTAGATATGCGACCAAAGATGAACTTGTCTCACGACTATACAAGTCAAGTTGTTCTGACATGACTGTAAAAGTGTAACAAGCTCAGTAAAATAGCTACTTTCTTGATTTTTTGTTTTATTATATTTTTTTATTTAGAAAGCAAGCCAACAAGTAGCGTTTTCTCTCATGTTGCACAGGCGTGGGAGCTCTACGAAGAGGGAAGACCTCTAGAACTTGTGGACCACAACCTTAAAGCGTATCCTGAGGAAGATGTCATCAAATACATGAAAGTAGCGTTTTTTTGTACACAGGCAACCGCAAACCGAAGGCCAACGATGACCCAAGTTGTTGACATGCTATCAAGAAACATTAAACTTAATGAAAAAGAACTCACACCCCCCGGATTTTTCCAAGATTCTAGTGAAAACAAAAAAGTGTTGGGTGCTTCCACAAGCCGCCTAACAAGTTCTTTCCCCCCCACAATCACACAAGTAATCCCCAGATGAATTCCACACAACATATGTTTGATGATTGTTTGATAGGATTTTTATTATTTATGTGTACTACTAATGGTACAACATAAAGGTTCGCATTATTTATAAGCCGATTTCCTAAAGAATAATAAATGTTAGATGAGATTAGATAACTTTCATTTGATGCTTGATATGATGGCAGGGTGGTCTCTCTCTACAACCACTTGCTTTCGTCTGGACAATAGCGGTGTTGGGTGATGGTTTTTTGGTGGTTGTTACAGTGATTGAATTTAGGAAAATTGAATTCATGGAAGATTTAGTTGAATTTGAGTTTTTTTTTAAGATAGCACTTGATTCACAAAAAATTACGTTTTTATGATAAGGGCAAGATATAAAATTATTTTCATATTTTTTATTGGTTATTAGTAATAATGATGTTAAATGAGTAAAGTCAAAAATAGTTTTGTGTTCAAGTATAGGGTCTTCTTTACCATTTTCTTATAGTTTAAGGTGTTTGTATGACAACTTGTTAGTTAGCTTGTTATTGGTATGTTAGAATCCGTTTAAAAGAGGGTGTGAAAGGTGTTAGGGGATTTAGTTTCATCTTTTTGTTATCTTCTTTGTGATCAACTTGTTTGGAGTCCATAGTTTGATTCTTTGATTGTTCGTCTAGTGTTAGTTTTACAACTGGTATTAGAGCCTAGTTTAAGGCTCGAATCAGTAAATGATCAATCGACCAAACAACAAGATGGTGTCTACAAAATTTGAATTTGAAAAATTCGATAAATAGAGCAATTTGGGTTTGTTGAGGGTCAAGATGTGAGCATTGTTGGTACATAATGGTGTGGTAGATGCACTGAATGGTGAAGATCAAGAAAAGAAAAGGAGATCATGGTAGACTTTGGCAAAAAAACCGGTTCGGGAACCTGTTCGGCCAAAAAAAACCGGAACCGGTTTGAGGCCCAAACCGGTTTGAAACCGGCCCGAACCACTGGTTCTCATCTGGTTTCCCCTTTTTTTTTGCTTAAAACCGGTTTCAACCCGAACCGGTTTTCAAACCGGTTCCAAACCGGTTTTCAAACCAATTCATCAACCCGGTTTTCAAACAGGTTTTAAACCAGGTTTTCAAACCGGTTACTGTTGTCTAACGGCTATATAGCCGTTTGTACCCTTTTTTGATGTTTTTTTACCATTATACCCCCACTAGAATAGTATATATATGTATTTGATGTTTTGGTTGAATCACAACAACTTATAACACTCTCTACTCTCAAAAATCTAAAAAACGCTCTCACAAATACTTTCGTTTTAAACGCTCTCACAAAAATCTCTGAAATTGCTTCAACAAGTGCTCAATCATCCGTTGGTTGTGAAGCGTCTTCAAGCAACGTGGTGGTAGCAATCCTTCCTACGAATAGGAACCCCGAAGTATGGTGCAATTACGATTTATGTCAAATGGCTAGCGGTCCAAACAAGACTCGTTGCAAGTTTTGTCATAAGTTTTTCAAAAAATATGCAAACACAACGTTGAAAAACCATATTGCAA
>BJCM01083712.1:0-18342 GCA_018326385.1 Flaveria bidentis | reverse complement strand
AAAAATAAAACTAAATTATTAATAATATTTATAATTATTTTTTTAAACAAAAGGGTCTGAAAATAAATAAAAGTAAAGAAAATAAAATAAAATTAAAATAATAACACATTTCATCATTTTAAGGGTTAAGGGTAAAATGACTATTAAAAAAATAAGTCTATTAAAATAAAAGTGGTTAGAAAAGAGAAAAAATTTTTAGAGATAAATAAAGTAAATAAATTAAAACAAAAAGGAAAAAAATAAAATATTATTAAAAATTACAGATTTCATCCTTTAATGGGTAATGGTAAAATGGTCTTTTACAAAAAAATAACTGAAAAAGTTAACTTCAGTTAGTAGAAAGGACATAAAGCGTGATAAATTTTTAAATAAAGGACGCTCAGTGTAATTATGAAAATTTAAAGACAAGATTCATAATTTTAGGTTTACTTAAAGGACTAAATTTGTAATTTACTATATATATATATATATGTGTGTGTGTGTGTGTATATATATATATATATAATATTAAGATTATCTAGGTTTAGAGGTCATAAAGTTTATGTTAGAAAAGTCACACGGTTGAACCGAAAACCATTAAAAATACATCAGACATAAATTGAAAAATTAAAATAAAAAAAATCTACAAGATTATAAGTTGACCTGCAACATGTAGGCAAGTCTTGAGGATTTGGTGGATCAGGAGCCATTCGACAATGAAAAGAATCTCTCCATCGAACAGGCAATGTGCTCGAAAGATCAACATTGCTATTATAGAACATCGTCTTCGTGCTATCAGTAACATACCATTGTTTCTTCACCTCATGATCTTGATCGAAGAATCTAAGCGCGCCATCCCTCATCTCCCTCAAAACACTCACGGGAATCCCATGGTTGATCACTTGGAAGAAGCCCCATATGCGAGATGCTTCTTTGATCTCGTTAACAATCTCCTTTCGTCGGATTGGATCAGAGTTGAACTCATGGAGGTTTATGATGGGTAGGTAAAAATGGTTATTAGATCGTGGGAAATCATCGGGTTGTTGGATGAATATTCGAGGGACTTTGGTTATTCCGGAGTCGATGAGTCCTTTGACACCTTGTTTTGTGTCGTCGAACGCCTTGAGCTCGCGTTCGCGGTCGAAAGTGTCTTCGGTGAAGGCCATTTGATGGTTGGTGTGACTGTTTGATGCTTGAAGAGTTTGAAGGGTTTTCTAGTGTTGTTTCACATTACACATTTGGTTTTTGTTATGGGAAGATTATTATTTATTGAAGTAACATGATATTTGACCCTAATTTAATAATGGGATCTTACAAAATGTTAAATAATATTGTATGACAAGTGGATAAGATTCCTCTACAAACTTCTAATTATAAACTACATCTGGTCGGCGTCAACTAGTGAAGTTTTTATCAGTAGCGTGTTCGTATTCAGGTTTGAACATAAATTATAGAAATTTTAATTCAAAGCGTCAGAAAACAAAACAAACAAAATAAAAAAAAAATCATATCGGTCGGATTGGATTGTTCGGTTAGTATTATTTTATTTTACAAAAAACTAGTGTGCTTAAAAAAATTATAATGATAAAAAATGATTTGTGATTGTAACCCGTATACATTATATATTACCTATTCTGGAAATTAAAAGAGAATACATTAATAGTCAGTGTTAAACTTCGTGTTCAGTTTATAAGTTTGGTTTAAAGTTTGAAACCAAACTTGACTATTAAACGGTCAAACAGTGAAAACTTAATTGATCTCCGCATGTCTACTTTGACTCGTCTTAAGGTTCTGTTAGGTAAACTGCAAAAACCAAATGATTAACTAAACAGTCTGCGTCTCAAATCAACAGGATTTGTTTTGGTTTTTTGTTCGGTCAACTTCGTCAATTTTAAACACATATGGATATTAGTTAGATGAAAGTTTTTCTATTTATTTTCACATTGTAGTATTATTCTTATGTAATTTGCATGAAGTCTATAAACTTATGCGTCTCCTGCGAATTTATGTTTTTCCTCCAACTATTTTATATATACACAATTACAAATCCTTGGAGTGACGTTTTAGTTTATTTTTACTGTACTTTCTTTTGAGTTATATAACGTGATGCCTTCTCCAATTGTGAACATACTTTTGCCACATGCTTATTTTAACTTAAAATCGACTTTATGTGAAACACGACTAATACCAGTAGCTTCATCCTTTAATGTTAGTTAACATATTATCGCCTTAGATTCCACTAAAAATGGCCTTATCTCGTTACGGTAGCACGGGTATAACTCCAAACTTTAAACATTTAGGATTATTTGAAAAAATCTACCCTGAGAGTCTTTTACATTATTCTAAGCTTTTTGTGAGACTTGTATGAATTTAAAAACTTATGTCTCTTTTGTAAAAAGTAAGTTTTTCCTTCTGGTTAAAGTAATTTACTTGATGCTATGTTCTAAAAAGGATGTCTTGGTGGTATTGTATACTCTCCACCATGAACGTTGCAAGTTTAAATCATGTAAAACGCATGTATATAATTGTTTTAAAATGATAGTAGGTGTAAAATAGAGAATATATATTTTCTCCATCATAAAATTTTACTCAATATTATTTTTAGGAGCATCTATATACTTCTTACTCATAAGATCATTAATTACATATGTCTTTAAATCAAAAAATTTAATTACATATTTCTCATTCCTATAACATATATATGACATGTTTATCCATCTCATAAATTTAACTTACTGAATGATCATTTATCTTTATTTTCACTATAATAATTTTACGTATTTTACTTTATAAGACCATCAATTACATATTCCGAGTCTTCTATGTAAATAAAAACAACAAATTTACAACTTCAAATTCAAAAGCTTAAAACTTAGTTCAAAACAATAATCATCCATAATCAAAGTCATAACTCTAAATATTAAAACCTATTGTCAAAATAGTCATTTAATAAGTAAATTTTAATTAAATTAATATTTATGAAATATACATATATTAAGAAGAAGAATTATGTAATTGATTTTAAACTTCAGGAAATATGTAATTAATGATATTATGAAAAGAAAATATGTAAAGATCCCTTTAATATAATAGTTTTTTAATGAAAAGGTGAAATAATTTAAATTTTAGATTTATAAGTTTAGTATTTCATTTTGTTGAGTGGTAGAGCCGTAGAGGTAACATTCGAACTTTTTAAAGTTAATATGATGTTAAATGTGAACCTTTAGATTACTGGGAATACAGGGGTAAGTTATTGACTGATAATAGCAAATAAGATTGTCCCCAACGCTAAAAGACGTCCTTCCTACAAACAGTCCTAGTCAGCATGCTACATCAGTTTTTCATTAACATTCATTCATCCTTCCCACAATCAATTTTTACCCCCAACACCATCCTTCCCACAAACAATCATTAAGAACACAAAACAACATACATTTATGTGTGTGAGCCCCACAAAATGCATCCATGGAGCGCCCTTGGCAAAGGGCGGGTGAAGGATGGATGGGCATGCACAACGCAACCTTCCGATGGGCGACAAGGAAGAGGCTAAGGGCGGGACCAAGGGCGCTGCGTTGTTGATAGTCTAAGTGAAAGTTAAAAGCATTAAATTAGTAGGAAGAAAGAGGGATCATCATTTTCGTTTGGGTAAAAAAATTTAAAAACTTAGTAAAATATTAATCAATTTTAAAAAATGTTTCAATTAGGTAACTCAAGTCTTAAAAATATTTCAATTAGGTCATTTAGTTTTTATATTTTATATAAATTAAAAGCATTAATATGTTTTTAGGATGTTATACTTTTGGTTTAAATAAGAAAATACTTTTTCTATCTTTTAATACTGATATGGAACGTTGACGTAAACTTTAGGTACTTTTTTATTTTTTCATAATTAACATGTTCTTTTTATTTTTTAATATAATTTTATATATTGAAAATTCTGACACTCACGTCTTCTCCACCGTTACTTTCTTGACATAAGAAAATTTAATGATGACTTGATTTGATCGTTTGTTGGTTCAATTTGAGAAAAATATGCATGAGTTACTAAATTAAAATGCTTGTGAAACTCGGTTACTCTTTTGTGACATTTTCTTTTTTTTACGTATGTGTGCGCATGTTGTTGGTGTTCTTGAGGGAAAGTATGAGAAATTTAGGTTTAGAAATAATTCTTATATTGATCTTAAATTGTTATAAGAGTTCATCTATTCTGTGACATCCATCACTATCAGGTCCATCAATTGATTCGAAATCCGTTTACTCTCTTTTCGTGCATTTATTACTTTTGCGTAATTAATTTGTTTTCGAACCGAATCTCGTCGTATCTACCCTGCATGCTAACCTTAATATTATATAACGTTAATAATAAAAAAATCTTTTCTTATTATTATTATCCATAATATTGATAATAATATTATTATTATTAATACTATTATTATTATTATTATAAATAGGTTTAAATTGTAAATTAATTAAACTTGAGGGAATAAATAATCTAAAGTTGAGGGTCTAGAGTGTAAAATAATTATAATATAAAAAAAATCGTTTCGGTCAACCCTAATTCCCAACCCCGCCGTGAACCCGTCGACCTTCTCGTTTTGTCTCGTTTCGTTTCGTTTCGGTTTGTCGTTTGGTTCGGTTGTTCAGTTTGATTTGTGTGATCCCTTATGTGTACGTATATATGTGTGTGTTGTCGAAAGAAACCGAACACAACAATCTTCGGCTGTTGTGTGTAGACTGCGGGTATATATATACATGGCAGAGATATGCATATATATGTAAGTGTGTGTGCGGTTATATATGTATGTATGCGAATGAATGTATATGTGTGTTAGTATGTCTTTGTGCGTTTGTATATATAGGTGATGATATGGCATGTATGTATTATGTGTATGTGTATATATTGTGTATATATGCGGCAATGTGTATATATGCGGCAATGTGTATATATAGTGTGTGTGTTATGTGTGTGTGCAGTGTGTGTATCGTGGGTGTGTGTGTGTTGTGTGTGTGCAGTGTGTGTTATGTGTGTGTGCAGTGTGTGTATCGTGTGTGTGTGTATGTGTGTTATGTGTGCGTCATGGGTGTGTGTGTGTTATGTGTGTGTGCAGTGTGTGTATCGTGTGTGTGTTGTGTGTGTGGGTGCAGTGTGTTTATTTGTGTGTGTGTGTGTGTGTTTAGGTGTGTGTAGTGTGTGTGTGTTATTATTATTATTATTATTATTATTATTATTATTATTATTATTATTATTATTTTGCTAATTTAGTATGTTGTGTGGTGTGAATTATATATTATGTGTGTGAGTTGCACCTTGAACCCGAATCAACTCGAACCGAACCAAAACCGACTGGACTTATCTATTCTCGTTGAGCATGACTAAAAACTTAGTTACAACTATTATAGGTGTTTGATCGTTCGTTGCTCTCACTCGTTGAAGTCTCTTATTCATTTATTTTCATCTCATATAAAGGTGAGTTTCGCGACCCCGTTTTCATTTTAAACATTTATAAACCAGGGGGAAAAGTATGTTCACCCTTTTTATGCTGTAAACTTATTCAATTCTTTTGGGACTGTTGTGTTTACTGTTTGTAAGTATTTATCTGGTACATGCATGAGTTGTCTTTGTGGTTCTGTATTCACAACAATTTAACTCCGGTGTTGGAGCCGACGGACAGATATTGATAGTACTATTGGGCTGACACCCCCACCCTTGTTTGTTAGTATACTAGTTGGGACTGACAGTGGCCAGGAACGGGCCCTAGGGTGAATATGTTCCGACAATTTTTTTGTGTACGTCGTAGGTTTAGTTGTGATGCTCATGTGATATTACTTGCTCATAACTGTATGCACTCATGTCCTACTAAACTATTGCACAGTATCAAGTTTTGGTTATCATTTAAACCTGCGAACTCACCAACATTATGTTGACCATTTTGAGCATATCTTTTCAGGTAACAATCATTGAGGATTGCTAGGGATGCTGCCTTAGCGATGACCTTAGACTTACATTATTTAAACTTGGATGTCTTTGACAATTACATTGACTTTTATTTGTTATTCACATTTTGATCACTTTCTCCCGGGTTGTGGGACTTATACTTATTTGGTTTGTATGACTATGTTTGTCGTGGAAATTGACTAACTGCGACACAAGTCTCCATTTGTGTCAGGTGACGTCATGACACGTTGACTTTCATCATTAATGCATCTCTATTAATTAACAATGTGCTATGACGATCCCGTCCGTTACATCCTCGTGTTTCCGCTATAAGCGGGGGTGTGACAAATTGGTTTCAGAGCCATTGGTTATAGGGAATTAGGTGGATCACTCGACCTAGACTATAACCTAAGAACCTACATGTAGAATGCATATTAGGACTTATGTGCATTTGACTATGCGTGTCTGTTCTTTAATTATTGAAAGTATTCATGATCCACAATGTGTTAATGATTCTATTTTATTTCCTTTGTTCAACTTCGGATAATTAACTTTTGGTTATCGATCATACCTTTGATACTTCTATCTTGAATAACACTTTGTACTTGACAAGGCTGTTTGATTCGGTTAGGATGAGCTGGGGTTGACCATGCAAAGCAAATTTCAATTACGGGTGCACACGTAAATGCAATTTGTTATGCATGCGAAGCCTAGTCAATCTTGCCGCGAGATAACACTCATTGTTAGTACGAATCCTCAACTCCATACCTTAGGACATTAGTGTCCTGTTTCTTATTAGACCTTATCAATCTTGATACATCATCCATCACTTTTTACTTACGTGAGTTCTAACTCACCTAAAGACTCATGGGATCATATTATGACATTGGTCCCAGTCCTTATGAGATAACACCCTCTCTAGCATTTCAATGGTTATGCAACCAATTGTTTCCTTGAAAAACATCTGGTCTTCAAAGGGTCGTAGCTTAGCAATGATACTCACTGCACATGTATTACTTTATTTATTGACTTTAAGATTTGGGGCTTACGTATTGTCTATGTTGATTAGAAAGATGCCGCCCAGACGAACTAGTCGTAGTGCTAGTCGTGGCGGTGCTGCCCCAAGAGATAGAGGTAGAGGTAGAGGAAGAGGTGCAGGAGGTAAGGGTGAAGCACCTGTAGGTGAAAATGAAGGTGGACAGGGTGGTAATAATCAGGGAGCTAGAAACCCTGATATAGCCGCCATGATTGCCCAACAACTGGCAACACTCATTCCGACCATAGTGGCACAGGTGAGTGACAACATCATGAATCACAACAATGGGGGTGGTAATGAGGATAACGAACACAACGATGAAAATGGCGGTTATGAAGAGAATAATCAAAACGAACATGGAAATGGAGGTGGAGATGACAATGGAGATGGAGGTGGAATGGGCAATGCGAATGGTAATGGAAATATGAATGGAAATGGCAATGGAGGAAGGGTCGGTTGTACTTACAAGGAGTTCATGACTTGTAAGCCAAAAGAGTTTGATGGAAAAGGTGGAGCCATTGCCTTGACCCGATGGATTGAGAAGATGGAATCTGTAATGGACATCAGCAACTGTGCTGAAAATCAAAAGGTGAAGTATGTTACATGTTCGCTGGTGGGAAAAGCGTTAACATGGTGGAATACTCAAGTGCAGGCTCGTGGAAGAGGGGCAGCAATGGCCATGACCTGGGCAGAATTCAAATCATTGGCAACTGAAGAATATTGTCCAATGAGCAAAATGCAAAAGTTAGAGCATGAATTCTGGAATCATGCGATGGTAGGGTTGAGTCATGCTGCTTACACCGACTGATTTCACGAGTTGGCAAGACTGGTGCCACACCTGGTGACACCTGAATCAAAATGGATTGAGCGTTACATTTGGGGTTTAGTACCTCAAATACGTGGTTTGGTCACTGCTGCGGCACCTCCAACAATACAGAGTGTAATTTTGAAGGCTGGCACTCTAACTGATGAGATGGTAAGAACTGGGGTGCTAGGGAAAGGTAGTGAGAAAAGAAGAGATGTGGGGGAATCAAGCAGATAACCAGGGGGAAGATTTGATAAAAAGGCAAAGGTGACTAGAGGTTTTATGGCAGTATACCAAGGGAGAAAGGACTATGTTGGGCCACATCCTAAGTGTGGGAAATGTAACTATCATCACCCTACTGCGGCGCCGTGTCGAGTCTGTGAGATTTGTAGGCGCCCGGGGCATCTTGCAAAGGACTGTAGAGTGGCACCCAACTTAGTTGCACCAATAAATGCAATCAATCCAACTGGAAACATTAAAGTTTGCTACGAGTGTGGGAGTCCCAACCATTATCGGAATGTGTGCCCCAGGCTGAATCGGGCAACGGGTCAACAAGTGAATAACCAAAACCAAGTGATGGCAATAGCTAGTAATCAAGGGCAAGGTGATCAAGGAAATGCTGCCCAAGAACGTGCGTTTGTGGTTGGCGCAAACGACGCGCATCAGGACCTGAATGTTACAATAATCACTTTGCATCTGTATTATTTGATACCGGGGCAGACAATAGTTTTGGAGGTTTGTGTAATATTGTGAATTGAATTTTGCTTGAATTCTATATTTCTACGTTTCAATTATACTCTTATATTTCAGTTGTTTGCGCAATGAATATTCCACTCTAAACACAAAGTTTAGTATATTTATAGAAAGTCAATTAGGTTGTCTTTTATATTTAAAAAACTAATTAAATGTTTTGTAAATAAATGTTTTCAAGCATGGTTATTTAAAAAAGTATATATTCTCATTTTTTATTAGAAATTTTGCGATAGTCAATCATCCATAATGTCGTTAAACACTTACTTTTTTTCTTGTTGTGATGCATATCACATGCGTTGTTGGTGTCAATTATTTGGACAACAAAGGGGAGAACGACTCTTCAAATCATTACTTAAGTCGATTTAACAATACATTGTTGAAAATTCAATATTGAAACATATAGGTTTATTGGTGACACTATGAATAGCAACTATCATTAGAAGCCACTTTTATAGTCATGTATGATCTCGTGAGAGTACCCAATTTGACAAACCAAATCAAGCCGCTGATTCGACCAATATGATACATCTCTGTTTGAAATGCCAACATCATGATAAAGTAGAAATGTCCATAAAATATAACATACATGACAAGATTTGGACACTGGTGGAACAAATAGTTAACTTTTAGAGGCTAGAATGGAACCCTATGTCGGTGGCTACAGTGCCATCGGCCAGGCTTAGTTTAGGTATTTTGTCTCAGTCACACGTCCTCCCATCAATCCACATGTCTTTTTATTTTTTGACTTCCTCTTCTTCCTTCTAACTTTAGTCACCGCTTATTATGTCTTTTTTGTCCTCATTGCCAATGTCATTCAAGTTCGGTTTTACGACCAGATCCCTCCAAAACAAGTTAGTATCATCATATCATATATACATGTTTATGTTCTTTTTAACCTGTGATTTCGATGATCATCTCTTTGATCTTTCTAAGCTATATCATCAAGGATTATTGATTTTACATCCACTGTCCCAAAATTGACTAATTGATTACAAAATTGTGATTAAGGAGCATTGTTTATCTATCTCCAACACGAGTAGTATTGTTGATTTGAAGTAGCAATTATCCTAAATTTACCCAAGTTCTTACTTGAATGGTTTGTTTCCTTGAGAAATCTATCGAAGTTGGGTTTGGTTGTTTGAGTGTCTAGAGGTACTAATTCAACTTCATGTTCTGTTGGTTGTTTTGACTTGGACGCATTTTAAATTTCTAAGTACTAATTTCTTTGTTTGGGTTTTTTTTATTTAGTTTTACAAAGAACAACATGGTTATGAATATGTTATTTTGTGTTAGTTGACCATGTTTTATAAGAATATGTGCTTGTTAACAAGATAATGATGTTGTACAGATTGTGGTGGTAGCTAACCGACTCAACTTACGTCCACTTTATAATTATTCACTCGAGAGTTTTCTTCACTGATTACTTCTCTATAAATCATTAGAGATCATATCGCTACTTAACATTTTCTCTTATTAGTAAAATCACCGATGCTTTCTATATATAGGAATCACAACCCATCTTTTCTGATGAAGATAGACAACCTCTTCTTGATATTTGTAGAGCTTACTAGTATTTTCTCTAAGAAAAATATAAATCATCTTTACAACTTCTACCTTGTGGTAAGAATTATCACAAAATACTTCTTTTGTTAATCTACGGTTTCACTTATAGTCTTGAAAGCGTTTAAAAACTTGTTATCACTAAAAAACATGTGTAACCATTTAGATGTTTTATGATAATAGATTGGTCGATGGTGGAATGAGACCATCCACATTGGTGACTTTCCATGTGGGTTGGGTTGTTATTGATTTGTTTTATCTTATCACTCATGTGGGACTATATTATTGGTTCATAAGTTCTTTTAAATAAAACTATTATTTAAAAACTTTAATATTATCTTATTAAAATTTATTATTTAAAAACTCTAATATTACCTGAACTATGCTTTGCACACCGACAGTCCACGACGATAATTAAAAATAAGTTTATCTGTTAAATCAATGTAAAATTATCAATATACCTCTAAATTTGTTGCGGTGGGTTAAGGTTGTTGCGGTGACGGTGACGGTGGATTGAGGGTACTGTGGTGAAGGTGACGATGGGTTGAGGGCATTGCGACGATGATGGTGGGTGGGTTGAGGTTAGGGGCGATTGTGGTGATGGGTTGAGGGAGCAAACGACGATGGTGGTGGTGAGTTGAGGGTGTAGGCGGCAACGGTGATGGCGGTTTGAGCAAACATCATCACCCATTTGCTTATGAGCAAATAAAGTTTCAGTCTTTAAGTTCACCAACATTAGCACTGGTTTCACCAAGTGTTATGATGTTGTTATTAGATGGTGATATCTCATGTTCAGCAGTGATCATTTTCTTTGGGGAAGGCTGTTGTATTAACTCTTTCTGTATTTTCTGTGCATTTAACACTTTAATTTCACAAAACAGATCGATAACAGTATGGATGCTCGTTAAATAATAATCCATGTCTTTGAAAGTGTACGTGTTTTGATAGTGGAAATAGCCCTCAGATTGGAGGACCTCAAAAGGGAATTTGCAGGTGGTGATGGTTCATACACAGATCTGCCTGCAGCACAGTACAAAATAATAGTTATATGGTTCAGGTCATATGGGTAAATTTTTGTATGGATTGAAATAGGCTTATATCTTATACAAATAATGTGTGAAGTACAATAGCAAAATTCATATTGTATCTGTGATGATATAATTTGTAGAATAAAATTGGTAATGCAATCAAATAAGCATCGATCACTGTCAACCACTAAACAAAACTTGACCCTTTTCCTTATAAGTTTTAAGTTGATTTCATACCAATTTGATGTGTTAAACATAACAGGAATCAACCCATCAATAAGTAATTGGGTAAATTTGGAACCTCTATTTTTAAAGACAGATTGCAATGGCCAGAGAAACAATTACAAGATAGCTTTGTAAAACAAACTGACCAGCAATGCACCATACACACGCCAAGCTTAAATTCTTGTCATTTCCCCTTTTTGATTGTGAAGAAGTATTTCTTAAAAAAAACCTTAAATAAGCCTTGGGATTTGGCAGAAGAAGAAGGCAAACCTGCCAAAGAAGTTTTAAAATATATAAAAACTAACAACAATGGTAATTTTAATAAAAAAATTGTATGTAGAGCAAAAAGATTAATGTTTTTTACAACATGAGATCCTGGAGCTGCTAGTCCTTGAACAGCACCATAATGTGGAGCCAATGCCCGTTTCTGATCTAAAAATTTTTCAAGCAATATTTTAGTCAAATGTGTCTGAAGACTAGTATAATTATGCCCAAACCTGCAGATATATTTCAATGTTGTTATTTAAATACATGTCATCAACATCTTTATCAGCTTAATAACTTCAGCAGATGATAATAAAATATTGCTAAAAATTGACCTTTTACATATAGTAGCAGCAAGCTTGGCGGTGAAGTCTCTAAGCTCCCGGTGATCATCAGCAACTCGATTACCCAACCTTTTAGCGGCAATACAGACAGGCAACATTAATTGGTGCTGATGCATGATCATGCATCATGTTAGATGAAAATAACAACATAACTATATAAACAAAAGTCAAACAGAATACTCACGATAATCATGTGCTCCAAAGTGTTGGAAACTAATAGAGACTTATGTAAGGTTCAACATGTATGTGTGGGTTCTCAAGAGACTCCTAACAAGCCTCGTTAAACCTAAAAGGAGTTGGAAATCATTTTAGACCACGAGAAATCAGAAAACAAATTAAAATTACATTAATATGTGAAATAACAAGCTAAATTTGGTTTCATATAAATTTAGGCTTGAAAGTACCTCATCTTCGATAAAGCATGTGAAATAAGGAGCTAAAGGATGGAGTCCAGCGTCTGTGGCGAAACCCACTGGTGCTTCCTTGAATAAAACAGACTCGGGTATACTTATGTGTCATTTTAACACTTAAAGCAGTCACATTTGAACAGGCTGAAGAAATGCTTCAAGATAGTCATTATTTTCTCCAAAACACATGGTAGCTTATGCCTACTACCTTATCTAGAAATGATTCCTCCTTCAGAATTATGTTACTGCTTAATATTACCATATATGTATGTCACAATATGCTCATTTTCTTGATTCTTTGGGATCATCAAATTATAATTTTAAAAAACAATTTGTTTTTTTGTAGTCATGGTGTTATAAAGATTCTAGAGTACTGTCTGGATATTATGAGTTGCAGCTTTGATACTAGGGAATTCAGAGCAATCCACACTCAGGTGATTCATCACTACGTACCACTGTAACTGTTCCAAACGCTCTTGTAACTGGTAGTTGAAGATTAAAACTTGATAAAGGAGATGAAAGTGTGTTAATTTCTGAAATAGGAACAATCTGCAGCTAGTTATGAGTGATATTGTTCTTTTACATGTTAGAAACATGTTGCATATGATATAGCACATGAGAATTAGTTTTATTTCACAAAATATACGTGTAAAATTTTTTTAAGAATAAAAGGAGTAACTTTTCATGTATGAATAAGGATATACAAAAGAGCCAAATATGACTCTAGTAACAAATATTACACATATATTTTTTGAAATTATTCATCAGTGTTTTCAGTTGTCTCTTCTTTTATTTGCGCATTGCCATCTTCATCATTGGCTGTGTCGCCTTCTTGTTCAGGTGCATCACCCTCTTGTTCAGGTGCATCGCCCTCTTGTTCAGGTGCATCACCCTCTTGTTCGGGCGCATCGCCCTCTTGGTCTGGTGGTGCATCGCCTTCATCACCTTTAGCCTTTTGTAGCAAGCTCCAGTACATGATGCTTGCTGTCAGGATCAGAATCATCTTCGGGTTGACCTATCAGCAAATTAAAAATTCATTTTATAAACGTTTAAAAAGTCAGCTCCTTTTTTCGACAATATATAGTAATCTGTACCTCAAGAATGTCCTCAGGCAATAAGAAAATGGAGCATCCAAGCTTTCTTGCAACACTAATGATATATGTTGCATTTAACTTCTTATCCTCCTCTGTGATTCCAACAAAAATAAAATTACTTTGATAAAGTCAAATGATCAACTAGTAAAAATGATAAAAGTTTGAAATTTACCAGTCTCGCCCTTGGTAACAAGACCCCAGTTTACAACCCTCTTTTTCACCGCGCTAAGAAGCTCAAGGAAGAAAATACCATCCGATAGGCGTTTATCCTAAAAGAATAAAAAACACATATAACAAAAGCCAATGTTTAAAAAGAGGGTACAAGATTTAATGGTCAGCATTTGGGTTTGATTTCTGATATGTGTATCATCTTTGTTTTCACAAATAATAAAGTAATAACTTTTCAAAATTCGCCTTGAGGCAATCAGAAAAAGTTAATATGGTCAAAGTTATAGAAGTGTCATGTCACATCATCATTTTAACTTGTTAACCAGGACGGACTACGGATTATCTTGAGTCAAATTTTTAAAAATTTGAGAAATTTACGGGTGAAAATGAACATGGTTACCTAATATAGAAACCAGACAAATGTTTAAGGTTCAGGTTTAGTGTTTTGGGTTTAGCATCTAGGGTAATAACTGCTTTTCATTATTACCTTGAAGCTATCCATTTGTGTTTTCCCTGACTGTTTCACTTTCATGTTTGCCCATTGTAGGATATCAGCATCAGTTATCTCTTTTCCTTGACCATGAGTTCTCAAGTTTTTGAGCAGTTGAAGCATGCTAAATCTCATTAACTGCCATAAAAAAGCTGGCAGCAAACACGAACATTATCAATAATTTTCTTCGTTATCTAAAACATGTAATCATGTTTAAATAACAAACCTATAATGAGCTTCTTGTTTCCTGAAACAATGTCATCACCAGCAACATTTACAAGAGAGAAGTTTAATTCTTTTCCAATCCTTATAACTTGGTTACAATTCTCAACTTTCCTAAAAGGCATTTTAATCGGAGGTTTTGATGCTTGCTTCCACACAACCGACCCCGGGGCAAGTTTGTCAAGAACTTCAAGTAGAACCCATCTAAATGAAAATATAAAGAACATCAAATGTTTGAATCATAGACTGCTGACCCTTTCATGCAAACATGTTTTTCTATCTTTTTTTTTCAACTCACCCATTTCTGACATCCTCCCACACATTATTAACATGTGTTTCAACTCCAAGACTGTTGATCCACATTCTAAAACACCTTTCTTCCCTTGATGTGCTTTCATCATCGGTCATCATCTCGGCGAATGATGTCTTTGTTTTATCTATAGTAAGCCCATTCCTGTTATTCAAATCACATATAGCATATCATCTGATTCACAATTAAACAATTTCTAACTTTTTACACTTAAAAAAGTAAGAAAACTCACCTGTGCTGAAATATTTGGGCAACGAATGCAAGATTTAAATTTGTAGACCCTTCAACAATGTCCTTAGATGTAACATATCTTTTACAGTCCAATTTCTCAGCTTGTTCAATGATTAAGTTTGCTCTTTCTGTGGGATCTTTTGTATCCAAAGTTTTAGTGGTACCATGTTCAGGTGCAAGAACATTGAGTAAATGCGCATACGCCTCTCCGTCCTATGATTGATACAGATAAACTATATAAGACTGTGTAATAGTGTAATATAATATTCTTCATATTAATCCCAAAAGGAAACTAAACATACCTTTAGATCAGAAGAAAAGTTTGTAACTTCTTTTTTGTAGCCTGCTTTCTTTAACTGAAAGTTCATCCATTTTAGAAGAACCTTTTCAGGGGCCAAACCCATGAGCTCTTCGGCTTCCTGTAATTGAACATTGTTTTGGCACGTAAATGAAGTGTATAAAGTTTAAAATAATTAGTTTGTAAGAAACCAAACAAGCCTTTAGACCTTGCTATCTTCAACCATTGCTGCCAACTCTGGTGTTTTCTTTAGATCAACAGTTGCTAGAAGTTGTATCTGACAAGAGCCAACAGTAAGTTATTAAAATAAATATTAACAAATATCTTGAATTAATTAACAAAAATAATACCATAAAATTACCTTAACAATCTGAGAGATCAAACCTAGTAATAGGTGGGGCTGCAAACAAGAACCAAAAGGAATAAAGAATTAGTCAAGACTTAAGTTTAGATAATTTAACTTCTGTAATCATATTCAAAACCTAATTATCTATTAACATATATTGGAATTCTGGATACAAAATGTTTTGAGTCAACCCAACTTAGCCCGTTTCGACCTGCAACAATTCTTAACAGATTTGACCCGTTACCCAACCCGTCTGACCCATGTAAAGGAATTATTAAAGATGACATGCTCTCAACTTACTCTTCCTTCAGCCAGATCCTGTGTGCCAATGTTAACTACAGTGCAGCCTATAGCCTTTGCAGAATTAAGGCAAAGAGTGTGATTTTCGTTTCTTTCCCATGGATTAAGAACCTTTTTAGTGTTAATAGCACGTTCATCTATCGTACCAGGGACAGCCACGTTAATCAGCTTACTACAAAACAGTATTTAAAGGAGTTAATTAACATAATTATATTTAATTAAACTACTAATTGAAAAGAATTTCAAGATATTAATACCATAAAAGAACTCCGTCTTTAGCAAGATCGAATAAAGCATTGGTAGCAGGGTCTATAGGAAGAAAATCCTTCAAAAATTTATCTTCTCCAAGATAGTTGTTAATATGGGAAACATATGATGCCTTTTCCGTCTCACTAATGCTGTGGCGAAGAAGGGTTGTGGATGATTTGACAAAAGATGAAGTAGTTCTGAATGTTTTTGAAGTCCCCATTTTCGCACTTGCTCGAGATTGCAAATTCAGATATACCTGTAGTCATAAAATTTTTAAAAAAAAAATCCCACTTGCCGATTCATTACTCAAAGAATAAGAGGGTGTTTGGCATCGTGTCTTGAAAGTGAATATGCAATATGGAACAAACAATATAAGTCAATAAGCTGTAACGAAACAGGCTGTTGAATACTGTGTCCGTGTGCTTCTGCAGTATGAGGTTGTAAAAATCAGATGTTTCATGTTTGAGTATTTGACAGATTCTGATTATTTAAGGTTTGACATATAACAGGAGTTAAAGACCCGATTATCTGCAACTTGATAATATGATGATCAGAAACAGTTTCAGCATACCAAAACACTAGAAACTGTATCTGCAACTTGAAAGCAGAATAATCAGAAAATTAGTTTCAAAACACAATACCAAACACCCTTAAACGAACTAGACCATCACGATCCAGTTCCACGAGACAATAGTTGATCCACTCACCCGTAGGAAGCCCTCAAAATCCAACTCTTTAGCCAGGTTAGAATACGAGTCACTTAACATACGGGTAACCTCATCCGGACTTGCTACCTCATTAAAGGGCTTTAATGTCGCCAAAACTGGCGGCAAATCCTGTATTGTGACCGTGCCAGATTGATTTCTAGATGAAATAAACTAGATAAACAGATTCCATTACCATATGAATCAATCAACAATTTACAAAACCATATCAAATCAATGAGAAAACATATAAAAATAAAATGTCATACTTTGGTTCTAAGTTTACGAAGCTCCACTTGAGTGAATTGGCTTTGGAGCCATTGATCATTAACAAAGACACCCTCAAAGGTAGACATCTTTCACCTGATTCCCCAATGCCCAATTCAGAAAATCTTGAAACACATCATCACAATCAAACAATCAGACTACTTCTTCGTGTAACTCGCAAACAACCCATATGAATCAACGTCTAGAAAGATTCATGCACATAATAATAATTCAAGTAAAACAGCAATCTTTTCATGGTGTTCATATAAAAACACATCCTTGAAATCTTGAATCCAAGAAAACACATTGCAAGATCGAATCTTTATCGTCAAGAATCACAGACATGATAAAAAAACACAGATGGGATTGTAAAAACAGATAAAAGTACCTTAAAAAGATTGATCATTTATCAAGAATTCATGTCGGAGAAGCCATAGGATTGACGTAGGGTTGATGATCATAGGTACCTTTGGTTGAATTTGATTTTGTTTTTGTGAATTGAAGAAGACAGAGGGGGAGTGGAGAGAAAATCGCATTGCCTATAGGACCTGCGTAAACTTGGGGAATGAAAATGGAAGAGAAGGTGATGGTATTATACTATTATAGTATTATGATATAATGATTGAGTTGTATGTTGTCTTTGTGACATGGGACTTGCCCATTTTGATTTTTTGAGTGCTAAAAATACAGCAAATTGCTAAATGGGTCCTCATAGTTACATCTACAGTTTATCATTTAACTTTGTCTTCTTTAATTGTTTTGTTCTTTTAATTTTGCGCTTTTATTAAAATGATGATGGAGGTTAAAGGTCGAAGGAAATTATCTTTCATTACACTGTAAATTTTCATTGTATGTAATACATTTATTGACCGGAAACCCATTGTTAAAAATGGGTTGTCGGGTGTTTGGTTTGGTATTTCTTAAATATTAAACGTATATGATGACCTATGATTTTCTCTTCAAATCTTGTTTGAAAGGTGAGCATGTAAGGGCAAGCAATAAACTCACTTGATGGTGTGAGAATCTCTTTTAAAGATAAATAGTTGCTTCTTTTTGCCATTGAGTTATATAAAAACAATTTGGTACTTAAAGCGTTTACATAGGTAGTGTTAGGGGGTGTTATTTTTTGAAAAAACCTCTTCCTCACCTCTTCGTCAGCGCACACGCAGACGCGGGAAGAGGTTTTTACTTCGCAGAGTGTTTGTTTTCTGGAAGACGTTTCATTAAAAAACGTTTTCCTGACGTCTGCATGGAGAAGATGTGGAACAAAGTCTTCTGAAATCTTCACAACCTCTTCTCCCTTTCTTCTTTCATTTGAATCCTAACA
>BJCM01083711.1:0-30633 GCA_018326385.1 Flaveria bidentis | reverse complement strand
CGAGCATAAACGAACACATTATCGAACGTTCACGAACATAAATGAACGAACGCGACTTGTGTTCATGTTCGTTCGTTTAACTAAACGAACGGAATTTCCTTGTTCATGTTCGTTCATTTACTAAACGAACGAACATAAACGAACTTCCCGCCGAACGGTTCACGAACTGTTCGCTGAACGTTCAGTTCGTTTGCAGCCCTAGTCGCATTTCTTTTTCTAGAACTTTGTGCAATATTGTTTGATGGTTATACCGCCACTGGGAATTGCAAGTGGATCTCAACCCAAACAACATCAATGGTTGGATCATCTTCTTGTCACAAACCACTTATGATTACAAACACCATTATTCATGACACAAAAGATATGCATCTGAATATACTTCTCATCAGACCTCTAAGGCTACTATTGAGCCTACTTCGAAGCATACCCCCAAACTTATTCCAAAGAAAAGGGCAAAAATCTCAAAATCATCATCTATCACTGGAACCTAACTGTCAATCCGAAACGTAGCACTCCCTTTCGATTATCCATGGGCTGATGATTTAATACTTGATATGCAAAAGGCTCTATAGTATTTGATAAAGGCAAAAGGCCAACGGTTCTTTATGTTCTTAGAAGTTAAAGTTGGTTGGGTTAGATCCGTTAGATCCTTTATGTTTAGTTGCTTTCATATTTTGAATTGTCCTCAAAACATAAGAGAGGCATGGGTGACATTACCAGATATCCCCAAGGTATTAAAATGGTGGATTGCGCTTTCAACTAAAAGTTTAGGACTAATAAAGCACCGAAAAACATTATCTGTTTTATTTTTTGGTTAAGTCAGAAACATTATATGTTTTTTTTGCTATATTGCAACATAACTAAAAGCATATAATGTTTGCAACATAACCAAGGTATTATATTCTTTTTGGCTATGTTTCAACATAGCAAAAAAAACACATATAATGTTTCTAACTTAGCCAAAAATAAAGCAGATAATGTTTTTCACTACTTTATTAGTCCTAATCTTTTAGCAATTATCACAATCCACCCTCTTAATACGTCGGGAATATCTGGTAATGTCATTCATGTCTCTCTCATGTCTAAGGACACTCCAAACATATACTCAGAATAAAGGATCTACCGGACCTAACCTAACCAACTTTAACTTCTCTGAACATTCAAGAACTGTTGGTCCTTCTTTAGCTTTAATCAAATATTATAGAGCCATTTGCATATCAAGTGCTAAATCATCAGCAATGATAGATGGTGATTTTGAGGTTTTTGCCTTTTTCTTTGGATTAGGCTCGGGGGTAGGCTCAGAAGTTGCTTAGAAGTAGGCTCAAAAGTATGCTCGGTAGTAGGCTCAGGGGCCAGACGAGAAGTATGCTCAGAAGATCATCTTCTGCGTCATGAATAATGGTGCCTATAATCATAAGTTGTTTGTGACATATAAATGATCCAACCACTGATGTTGTTTGGGTTGAGATCCACTTGCAATTCCCAGTAGCAGTATTACCATCAAACAATTCTGCGCAAAGTTCTGGAAAAGACAATGGGACTTTTTCAATGATGCAGACTTCGTATGCCCCTAAACAAAAAGTAAAAAAAATATTATAATTTTTGTTTTATAGGTATATGTTAAAAACTTAAAAAATTATATATATGAAGATACCTTCTTAAATTCTTCCCGTTCATCGTTCGTTAAATTAAAACTATTTGTTTGAGTGTTATATATGTTGCCAGTTTTGTTTTTCAAATACACTCATCCTATGTATTTGGCTTTAAAATTATCATAGGCATTTTTCATTTGTTTTTTAGTCAAAACCAACCCAAATTTTCCTTAAGAACTCTTCCTAACTTATTCTATGAGTTGTTATACAAACTCAATCATTTTCTACCCATAGTGTTTACCTCTTCGATGTAAGTCTCTAATAAGCATTTTAGTTGCTCATTTGACCATTGTTGTTTCTCTCCCATTTCTATTAATTAACAAACTAGCAACAAATATTTGTTTCTTAATTTTAATTTATAAACTTAAATGACCTTATAGCTAAGACCATTCACACTAGCTTCCTCATCCAAATCTCCATATTTACATTGTAAATACTGTTTTTTTCTCTCATTTGATTAAATAATCTTTTTTTATATTTTTATCATTATCTTTTCTCTCTCATCCACTCCCAACTACTTTTTAAAATATTAAAAAATTTATAAGGGTCATACCATGTTTCCCCAAATATGAGGAAACACGGTACAACCCCCATAAATTTTCACTCACAACCACCTCCCATAATATAGGGCATATACTCACATAAAAGTAAGAAACCTATTGTGAATGCTCTAAGTCATATCCCACTCAACTAATTTAAGAAAACACATTTGTTCTTGCTAAAATCAAGTAAACAATTATTAGATACCAATATGAAAACAACACCAAGTTTGAAATGAACAAAAAAGTAGTTTTAAACTAAGTTAGCATGCGATAAATATATACAAATTAATAGTTTCCAACAACTCAAACTAGCCAAATATTAAGCTCTTAAGCATTTGTTCTTTAATAATTACACCTAAACAGATCATCACAAACCAAACCAAATCACAAACTACAACAACATATTCTACAATCAAGAAGACGTGATAAGCATATCAACTGGGTAATGATGTAAAAGAGTAAAGAGCAAATAACTCAACCAGAACTTTTCTTAAACAAACCAAACCAAACCAAATCACAAACAAGAATAGCATGTTAATGATGTACAAGAGTAAAAAGCAGATAACTTAACCAGAGGGGGCGACGACACACGGCAGGAGGCGATGGGGGCGGCAGCAGGCGATGCGAGGCGATGAGCGCGACGGCAGACGGCGGGAGGTGTGTTGATGGAGGAAGGGAGGTAGAGGTGGAGTTGTGTTTAGAATTTTAGGGGTGAAAAAGAGGTAGGAAATGTTGTTTAGAGTCTGCACCAAGAAGAGGTTTGAAAGACCTTTTTAATGGAGGGTCTTCAAAAAAACAAACACCACCTAAGTTATGGGTTTATCTGACTTTCAATTTAACTAGGCTGTTTTGGGTTATATATAGTTTATTATGGATCTAAGTCTCTAACTAGGCAACTCAAAACTAGAAAAGTTTTGAATGAGTCAAGATGGGCCACAAAAAAGAAAAAGAAAACTCTCACATCAAGCTAAACAACTGACCACCATCGATGAATGTGGTTGGATCCAACTATGTGTTATTGAATTTGAAAATAAAACCTCACCATTTTCACTCCTTCGTGTTCTTCATATCCTTAACTAACGCGTCATAAGCCTCAAGAATCCATGAATGTGCATCATGGGTTTTCTGAAAAAGTAAACAGACATAACAAAAATAAAATAAAATAGAAAAATAAGAGTGCATAAAGGTATCATAATCTATGATTTTGGTTAACTAATTTCACATGAAACACGTAATACTTGACTCAGCATAATTTTAAAAAAATTGGCGAGTACCAACCAGTTAATAAGTGATTATATCAATGGCGTACAAAAGAAACCCAGCCACTACCAACATATATTTACTTTCCAATCTAGTAGGCTAAATACAAATGAACAGGTCAATCCGGTTAAAAATCAGCAGAAGTGCTAAAACACACTAAATCATTTTATTCTTAGAAAAGATGCCAACATAAACTGGAAGTGCATGAGCAGTTATTAACACATTCTATATCAGATAAATTTAATTCACAATATCATAACATAAACAATTTCATAAATAGCAGCTACTAGTATTATTACAAATATGACAATGAGATGTCTAAACTAGAATAAAACACAGCATTTGTGTCTATATATACAAAAAAGAAAAACCAGAAAACTGATCATATAAACAAATGCAAACCATCTCCAGTTTCCATCTAAAATTTATGAAAATGCAGCTCAGATTTATAAAATTGTATGTCATATAATTGACATCAGAAAGTGGTTGCTTTT
The DNA here is from genome assembly GCA_018326385.1 of Flaveria bidentis. Classification (NCBI taxonomy): domain Eukaryota; kingdom Viridiplantae; phylum Streptophyta; class Magnoliopsida; order Asterales; family Asteraceae; genus Flaveria; species Flaveria bidentis. Next base: position 26,685 of record BJCM01083711.1, on the reverse strand, counting down.
TCAACAGAACTACAAGCAATGCAAGACTGAATACTATTACTACAGCCAAAGGGGCAAACCGGCACACAAGGCTTGAACCCATGACCTCTTACCTCTAAGTCATGGGGTATAGGGGCATCGGGCCACTATGGGCCTGACGTACGCATTCTTGCCTTACATTTTTGCAAAAAACATTTTCCATGATTCGAACACAATACCCATGACCTCAAAGGGGTTGTTTGATAGCATGTGGAATCAGCCTCTTAATCGTTCAGATGTCTGAATGGTTCAGCACTTAATGGTTCAGACTGTTTGTTTCACGTTCAAACATTTGCCTCTGAATGATTAAGCATTATACTAATGCTAAATGGTTTACAGATCTAATGTTGAATGATTAAGACTTCTTATCTGAATTGGTAAGACATTTTTCTTTAAATAGTTAAGCGATATACTAGTTCTTAATGGTTCTGACCTCTTATTAGTTCAGCAATTAATTATTCAAAGATTACCAAACAGCCTCTGAGTCACATGTAACCTTACCATTGCTAGAAGGTCAGCCCCTAGAACACAAATACTACAAAGATATTATATTTTCAAATAGTTTAGAGAAGTGCGAGAAGCTTCCAGCACATTTGACCCCTTCGACGTAATGAAACATTTATATCTAATTATCTACTAGAGAGTTGCTCAATTTAACGAAAACCTAAATCTTGTTGTAAAGCTACCCTAAAGTACAGATCACCACCAAGGAGGATGCTAAAAGGACTATCAAATCATTCAGACTAAAGCCTAAAACATCAACATAAAAGATTTGTAATATATTTTGATGTATAGGAATATAGGATGCATACCTTCTTATCAGCAATCGTTTCTTGACAAAGGACACATGTGCAGTTGAATGTAGGAAATATTAAAGCAATTAGGGCACCAAATTTGCACACTGATTTCCTCAACAATCAGAAACCATATGAAACTAGCTAGGTGATATGCTTACCCAAAATGATGTGAAATAACAACATTAGCCTTACAATTGAAGCGTGGTTCGAGCCATGGGTGGTTCGGTGACCAATTAGCCGCGGTTCATCGGTGGTTCGGTGCTGGTTCGAAGGCGGTTTGGGAAAACGGTCCATAGAGAGTCGATTTGAGGGGAGATGCTTCCAACTGATTCGGGAGGGAGATATAAAAGTGTAACAAGTTAAAATTAAAATTAAGATTAAAATAATACATATTTAGCTTGGGTTTAAGGTGTTTTGTTCTCTAGACTCTAAGATCCACTTGGAACGATTTGATTAAAATATTTGAATGAAAGGTAACATCGCATTCTTCCCGATCATATTTTCTCGTTTCACTTTTCTATCAAAACATTAGATTAATATAAATCAAGAAAGATATCTCTTTATTTTTGAGGAAATAAATTTTTTTCTAAACATCAAACTTTTTTTAAGATACAAAATAATTTATAATTGGTTTTTTTAAGTACAACTTTGATAAACGTAAAATAATTAAAATCGAGAGCTATAGTAAATAAATTTTAAAAACTAAAATGGATTATTTTGAGATAAAATATTTATTTTTTGGAAAAAACAAAAAAGATTTAAAAATAAAAGTTTAACATGATACTATTATTTTATTATTTATATTCCTTACTCAGTTGAGTTCAAATAAAAACTAATAGAAGTTTATACTATCGTGGGATCATATGTACAAAAAGTCAAAAAAAAAATATGAGTCACTGATTTTAATACATTAATATTTGGTTTATTGGTTTTCATATTTTGATTTTCATTTAAACCCAACCCACTCATAAATAATTTCAAATATATCTTATCTTAAAATATCATTTTATATATAATTAAAAATTATTTTATTTAGTATTTAATTTACTAACCCATGTAATACACGTGTTACTAAAACTAATAATTATCTTGTGTCTAAGACGTCTCCTTCTCCAAGACCCATTTTTAAAAGGGTGTTAGACGATTCGAGTTGGCAACACCCTCTCTTTTTTTCATTTTAGCTTTCGTGATAGGACAAAGTTTAGTTTCAGGGACATGGTTTTCAAGAGTAGGTTGGCAACCGAATTGTGAACGAGGTGGTGGTGGTATGGACGTTGTTTGGTTCCACCCTAATAATGGTCAATTGGGTGGTGCAAAAAACACTCGAATCTAAGAGGGCAATAGCTCACAGCAAAGGCGTTGTTCGGGATTTTGGAATGACTGAGATAAGTTGGACATTATCTGGTATATATAAATGAATAATAAAATAAAAGAAATAAGTTATTTAATTTTTTATAATTGTTAACATTGAGTGGTAAATTTGAATTTGAGGTCTCGGCGTGAATTGGCAATGGTGTGTTGAGATTCACTATGCCGCACAAACAGTATCAATGTTCTTGCAACCACAACGTCATACACCGAAGGTGTTCGAAAGTTACATACGGATAGTCTAACCCTCATCCAAAATCAATGTTAAGCAAGGTCATATGCTTCTCGCATGAGATGCGTTACTATCATTTTACCAATTATTATTTTTAGTTATACATTTTATCTCTATTGGGTGCAATGTGTATTCCGACTTATGTGCTTCCTCTAATATTATATTTTGTAACCCTTCAAGAATAGGATATGTTATTGAATTAAATCACAAGAAGTTTATAAATGAAGATTGAATAATGACGTGCTACTGGGATTGAATAATATTAAGAACCAATCCATTGGGTTGTGACTAATTAAAATCACATTCATCATCATCCTTATCTACCTATCTATACATCTACATAAACGCTTCGTTTAACGATTAGCTTAAACCAACCGTAACTATCATTTAACGACCCACCAGATCGTTAACTAGCATACATACATACTTCGATTGTACTCTACCGACTCAACCTAGACCGCCTAAACTTGATAATTACATATGTTTAATTGTTACAAACATATACTAATGACAAAATTACTACTTTTAACCAAACCAATCCATCACCGGTTTGGTCTCGTGGTTGGCTTTTTAGAAAAGTTTTGGTTGGTCGGCTTATAAATGTTCATTAGTCGGTAATATTTATAAATAGTTTGTCTCTCTTTAATGGTTTGTCTAGTTTCCTACGAAAATATCAAGAATCTAAACAATTTTGAGGTAAAAAGTACATGTTTTACATCAAAAAAAGAATATCCTTTAGGTTTTAATGATCATATATGCGAGATCTAACTTGTATAGATTGTTTGTTTTCTGGTACATATTATCTCTTATTTTGTTAGTATTCGAGATACTTAAACTTATATGTTTATCATCTATTTCAGCTCAATAAGCTAAAACCCTTAAACCAAATGAAATCAAACCATTAGTATCACTTTGGTTTGATTTGGTTTCAAATGGTCAAAAGTTTGAATTCATATATTTTTCTGTTTACAATATAAAAATGTTACTAATAGTTTTGCTTACACTTTTCTAAAATCTATTCAAATCACATCGTGAACGCTCCTAGTGTTGTCTACATATAACTTATATCTCACAGGGATGGACAAAAAGCTTGTGCCATTAATCCTTCTGGAACCATATATAGTTTACAATAAGCAAAAAGTTATAAGCTCAAAGTTATAGATGTAATATTGTTTCAAGTTCAGAAACGGTGAACCTTTTGATTTGTTAAAACAATGGAGTAATATATTCCAATTTTCAAAACATCGTCAAATCTCCTTATAAAAATCTAATACACTTGATTTGCTACAATTTCTAATGTAATTGATATAACTTATCTAATACAATCTAATATTTGTAAAATGCCCCAGCTGTATATTTGATTAATCAATTTTCAAATATGGGGTGTTAAGAAGAGATGGAGTAGGTCTCCTTAAATAAAAAAAATGTATATGTAAACTAAAATGTGTACCGTACGAATATGGCATATGCTAATAATATGTCGATATACGATATTTTGGGTTCTTGAAGTTCTTGTTTCTTTTTGGTTTTACCAATTTTATAGATCTTATCTACAAGAAATCCTGAAGTATAATTCTTCATTGCCAGCACACTTCCAACCCCTCTAGAAATTGGAAACTATAGTTAGTTATTTACATAATAAATTAAAGTTTTAAAGGATAAAACTCAATGGAAGCTCATTTCTCTTAAATTTTATAAAACACACTTTCAAAAAATATATAAAAAGATATGGGTTAAGCCACTCAACCTACAAAGCCATGTTGACCTGAATTGTATATCTAAATATGTACATAAGTTCGACCCAAAACCGACTTAAACCTGCTTACAAACTCACAAATTTCGTTAAATTCAAACCCCTAAATATGCTAGCCGACCAATTACCATTGCCAAAAACAAAAGTTAAAAAATATGCATAAATAATTAAGATAAAAACAATTTGTATATTATATCAATCATACTTTTTGTCTCTACTTGGTGAATGTATTAAGTTATTGTAAGCTACCTTTGAACAATATCATACTGCTAATATACAGTTTTATTTTTGTAGTGTATATGTCATATTATTTAAGTTGATCAAAAAACTACAATCCATGCACTTGGGGAGTTGTTGCCACTGAATACTAATGGATGTAGAGACTGGAGACATGGAGCTGACAAGGCTCAAACCAAAAGCTGCAGACTCACCTCAAAAACCAACAGACCATGTAGTCCCATATTACAAACTGTTTGCGTTTGCTGACGCGACCGATTATGTTCTTATGCTCGTTGGGACCATTAGCGCGATTGGAAGTGGGATCAGCATTCCTATCCAGACCTTGATATTTGGCGAGTTAGTTGATGCATTTGGAAATAACAAGGCCATTGTTCAACAAGTTTCCCAGGTATGTTTGTCATATCTCTAGATCAGTTTCCAGATTCTTCTACTAAACAATGAAGAGTAATATTATATTCCTATGTATGTTTATTTTCCAAATTCTATATTTTTCTATGCATGAAAAGGTAACATATCAAGAGATTTTCACTTTATGTAATTTTTTACTGAATTATTACTTCATACTCAAATCAGCAAGTTTGTTAGGCCCCAACTAACTCATATTCTCATAAGTTCTTCATCAGGTATCCCTCAAATATGTCTACTTAGCAGTCGGGGCTGGGGCTGCAGCATTTCTTCGTAAGCATATCACACTAACCGATCAACTGCTTGAAATTACTAGACTTTTAAGTGCGCCTCTAACCATTCAGAACGAAATTTGTAGAGGTGCTTTGCTGGACAGTGACTGGTGAGAGGCAGGCCGCACGAATCAGAAGTTTATATCTGAAAACTATACTGAGGCAAGATGTGGGATTTTTTGATCAAGAATGCAAGACTGGAGAAATTGTGGAACGAATGTGCGGTGATACAGTTTATATTCAGGATGCTATGGGAGAAAAGGTACAGCTGAAACGACCCCTAATTTATGAATTAACGCTATCTAGAAGTAGCAGAAAGTATAGATTTCGTATTTGATTTGTTACCCAACCATCCATTTTTTCATCGTACAAAACCATACAGTTATCAGCAATGGTCATTACAACTATTAAAGTCTTGGTCATGTTGCATGCATCTTCAGGTTGGAAAATTCATACAACTGGTTTGGACATTTTTTGGAGGTTTCGTGATAGCCTTTTCACAGGGGTGGCTTCTTTCGCTAGTGTTAATATGTTCAATTCCTCCGCTTGGGATGTCAGCAACCTTCATAACTCTAATGGTGGCAAAACTAATGTCCACTGGTCAAGTTGCTTATTCTGCTGGAGCAGCTGTAGTTGAACAGACAGTTACCTCTATTCGAACTGTATGTGAGAATTAAACCTCAATAAAAGTTTTTATACTTTTGGACTAATTCGTCGTTTGGAGGTCAAGTTACATTGATTATTACCAAAACAGGTTGCATCATTCACAGGGGAGAAGCGCGCTATTGCCATGTATGACAAGTCTCTTGGGCATGCTTACAGAGTTGAGGTGCAACAGGGTTTGGTTGCTGGACTTGGTTCGGGTATATTTATGTTTTGTGTATTCTGTTGCTACTCTTTGGCCGTATGGTTTGGTGGCAAAATGATCATAGAACAAGGTTATACTGGAGGACAAGTCATAAATATAATGATCGCTCTCTTCATAAGCTCCTTGTAAGTGCTTTTTTAGCTTCTTTATACATATATGGACTGTAATTTCTGTTATTTAAGAATCATATGAGCATACCATGTATCATAAACATAACTTATTACAATGGATCATGATATTCTTTTTAGTGATTTTGATGATTGTCTGTTTTTGTTCCTTTAATTCATATGTTCAAATCAGTTCCTTAGGACAGGCGTCACCATGCTGGACTGCATTTGCCTCTGGAAGAGTTGCAGCTTCTAAACTGTTCCAAGTAATAGAGAGAAAGTCTGAAATAGATCCATTCGACATGAACGGTCAGAAACCAAACCATATTCGCGGGGATATTGAACTACGGAATGTTACTTTTAGTTATCCGACTAGACCAGAAGAAAACATCCTTAAAGGGTTTTCTCTCATCATGGAAAGCGGCACAACCACAGCTTTAGTTGGACAGAGTGGAAGTGGGAAATCAACAATAATCAGCCTCATAGAAAGGTTTTATGACCCGCAACAAGGTGAAGTTCTTATTGATGGTATTGACATCAGAGAATACCAAACGAGGTGGCTTAGAAGCAAGATCGGTCTTGTTAGCCAGGAACCTGTTCTGTTCACTTCCACTATAAAAGATAATATTGCTTACGGGAAGGATGACGCAACACTTGATGAAATCCAAGCAGCCTCTGAGCTCGCGAATGCTGCCAAATTTATAGCTCAATTCCCCCAGGTTCACTTACGCGCTGTATAAGTTATTTATTGCTTGCTTGCACTAATGTTTGGTGATCATGGAACTCATGCATGGTATGTATTCAGGGACTAGATACAATGGTTGGTGATCATGGAACACAAATGTCTGGAGGACAGAAGCAGAGAACTGCAATAGCAAGGGCAATCTTGAAAGACCCGAGGATATTACTACTGGATGAAGCTACAAGTGCTCTTGATGCAGAATCAGAGAGAGTTGTTCAAGAAGCACTTGATAAAATCATGGTTAACCGTACTACTGTCATTGTAGCCCATCGCTTGACCACGGTAAAGAATTCTGATACAATTGCCGTTATTCATGATGGCAAGATTGTAGAGATAGGTATATATTACAAGAATCTAAGTAAATGGGTTCAAACATCCACCATTAATCTAACTTAACACTTGGTTGTGCTCTTATTCTTAATCAACCAGGTTCACACTCCGAGCTACTCCAAGAACCTGAAGGTGCATACTACAAGCTCGTACAATTACAAGAGATACGAAAACACTCAGAAAAAGAAAAAAATGGTGATCAAGAGACTACAGTGGTTTCTAGAATACATCCAAGTGAAAGTATTTCTATCTTAGGTGGATCATCACCTAATATTAATGATGATAATAGTTATAATGAGCAATTATTAGGCAGCAATGCCAGAAGTGATTTTGAGGAAACGAAACCAAACTCAAATGTCTCACTTGTTCGCTTGGCTTATATGAACAAGCCAGAAATCCTGGTGATTATACTAGGTTGTATAGCTGCTGTAGTTAGTGGAATGATCCTACCAACTTTTGGGTATCTTCTTTCGCTTATTATGAAAGCCTTCTATGAACCAGCTCATCAGCTTCACAAGGACACCGAGTTTTGGGTATTTATTCTTCTTGTACTTGGTTTGACAAATTTAATAGCAGCACCATTTAGGACCTACTTTTTTGGTATAGCGGGGTGTAAGCTTATAAAGAGAATCCGACTAAAATGCTTTGAGAAAGTGGTTCAGATGGAGATAAGTTGGTTTGATAAGGCAGAAAATTCAAGTGGCTTAATTGGGGCAAAGTTATCCGCAGATGCAGCTTCTGTGAGAGGTTTGGTAGGGGATAATCTTTCTTTATTTGTTCAAAACACAACTTCAGCAGTCTGCGGATTAATCATTGCATATATGGCAAACCCGCAGTTGGCTTGTATAGTCCTGCTATTGTTAGCGCTAGTAGGACTTCACGCATATATTCAGATCAAACTCATTAGCAGATTCACTGCTGGTACAAAGGTGAGGCATCCGTTTCTCTATTAATGTTGGTTTGTTTATGGTTAGAGAATGAGACAATGAGTCAACTAGAGTATTACACTATTACGCACTTTATGTCAAACATAGCAAACATACTAATGCATACAACCTCCTGAATCAAAGATTTAGATTAATACTATATAACAAATGTCGTTTTTGTAATCGTAGTTTACGCATTAGTTATTACACTTGATCCTTCTTTTTAAATGGACAATGGATGCTCATACTAAAAAAAAGAGTGTTTGTTTATAAGTTGAATGAAGATAACATATATCTGTATGTGTATATATAAATATATATATGAAGTAGTATAGTATTTGCTTTCAGAAACAATATGAGGATGCATGTGTAGTAGTGAGTGATGCAGTAGGGAGCATTAGAACGGTTGCTTCGTTTTGTGCAGAAGATAAGGTGACACAGGATTTTGAAAAGAACTGTGAAGGCCCTCAAAGAGCCAGAATCAAAATAGGTTTTGTTAGCGCTGTTGTTTTTGGGTCGTCCTTCCTTTTGTTATTTCTGGTGTATGCAACCACCTTTTATGTCGGAGCTCGTTTTGTTGATTCAGGCAAGACTACATTCCCTCATGTTTTTCAGGTAATCAGCTAGGCTGCACTTGTTTTTTTATGGTTTTAGAATGATGTGTATGTGTGTTTATGACTTGATATATTCTTTCTTTATCATTTTCAGGTATTTTTGGGGTTGAGTATGGCAGCCATGGGTGTATCTCAATCAGGGTCCATTGTTCCGGACTCTGGAAAAGCCAAGACTGCTGTTGCATCTGTTTTTGCTCTTCTTGACCAAAAGTCAAAAATAAACTATACTGACGAGTCTGGAACCGTGTTATCAAACGTGAAGGGGGACATCATGTTTAGTCATGTTAGTTTCAGGTATCCTTCAAGACCTGACATTCAAATCTTCAACGACCTCTGTTTGGAAATTCGTTGTGGCCAGGTACACTTCCAAGTTTAGAGCTAGTACATATTTTGTTATTGTACCAACTCATTTTAATGACCATATATCTTGTTTTATATTGGATCATCAAGACGGTAGCACTAGTTGGAGAAAGTGGAAGTGGAAAATCAACGGTGGTTTCTCTACTGCTAAGGTTCTATGATGCTGATTCAGGTCAGATATGGTTTGATGGAGTTGAGATCCAAAAGTTAAAACTGAAGTGGCTAAGACAGCAGATGGGTCTAGTGAGCCAAGAGCCAGTTTTGTTTAATGACACAATCCGTGCCAACATTGCATATGGAAAAGAAGGCAACGCCATCGAGTCTGAAGTCTTAGCAGCATCTGAGCTGGCAAATGCCCATAAATTCATATGTTCCCTGCCTCAGGGGTATGACACAAATGTAGGGGAGAAAGGGAGCCAGTTATCTGTCGGACAAAAGCAAAGAGTGGCGATAGCAAGAGCAATGGTTAGTGATCCAAAGATATTGTTACTAGACGAGGCGACTAGTGCCTTGGATGCTGAATCCGAAAAGGTGGTGCAAGATGCACTTGACCGAGTTATTGTACACAGAACCGCGGTTGTGGTGGCCCATAGTCTATCCACAATCCAGGGAGCAGATGTTATTGCTGTTTTGAAAAATGGATTGATTGCAGAGAAAGGAAAACATGAGGAACTTATTAACATAAAAGATGGCATATATGCCTCTTTAGTTGCATTACATACTAAAAATCAATGATCACTCTAGGACTCATGTATTGAAAACATGTGGGTTGACCTTAGTTGAGAATCATCTAGGTTGGGCCACGGTCGGTCAGATCATTTGTAAAGTATGTTTGACATAGTTTCTTTACGTCAAGTTGTTTACTTTACGGGGTAAAAATGCCACAAGGCAAAACACCCTACACATATGCTGTAACTTGGTGTTTTAATTATATAATATTGTGACCAAAATGTCATATGCATTTTTTTTTATCTTCAAATTGTGGTATGTTATTATAGAGTTGGCAAAACTTGTCAAGAATTCACGATTACTAAGCCTAAACATGACATGATTAACTAAACATTTCATTTACTTAAACATGCACTACACTAACTTCGACGGATCTAGGAATTTTCATCTTTTGATGCCTGGTAATGAGGTAGATTCAAATATGTCAAGTTGTGATGAGTTGGCAATACATTAACGTGTAGCAAACTCTCAACAAAATGACACGACTTTAAGTGTTAATATATGCAACCAAACCACATACGAGTGAGGGTGTCAAAGGGGCTAACCTCATAAGTCTCGACCAGATGACACAAATTGGCCAGTCACAAAACTTCATAACCTTTCAATCCCTAACAGTAAACAACTAATAATTATTGAATTTGAACACATACCAAATGCAACCTGAACAAATAAAATAAATATAAACCAATAGCAAGAAATACCTCATTAAATCTGCATATAGGGCTTCCAAGGGGCTGCAATTCCAAGCCTGTGATTCTATGAATGATACTTCACAAAAAGAGTAACTAGATTAGCATAATCTATAAAGTTGATCTAAGTTCTTTGAGACATATAATCAAGCACTTTGTGTACAGGACAATACAAAGTACAACCAACTAAATGTTTTAGTAGCACATTCATCAGTTAGCTTATAGGCATTTCACAAGATATAATACTCCATTTAAACAAATAGAAACTGAACAACTGTAACTCAAAACTGCATCGTGAGAATTGAATGCTTACTCGAGTATACATTTTTACATGCTGCTACGGTTAACAATTTCAATAGTCCTTGTGATTTAGGAATGAACTATTTGAAATCGGTTTGAAATTGAAAGAGACCTAGGTTTAATCCTCTTCAACGAAGTCGATTCAAACAAATCAAAGCGGCACATATTGTTGGACCCAAGTGGTTTTTTTCTTTGTTCATCTGCACCCCATGGAAATTTTATTTTGTGAGTACATATACGATCTAAAACCGTCGGACCCAAATATATTTTAACACTGACCCCAACAACGATCCTAAACAACTGTTTGCAACAACAAAGCAATAATCTTTTGACACCAAACCCCAAGACTTATTAAAAATACGAACCTAATATAAAGTGATTTAAGGGTTGTTTGATTATACTGTCTTCGTAAGATCTGACTGAGTCAGAAACTGACCCAGTTAGAAGTTCTGACCGGGTATACATCTGACTGAAACTTAACTGTTTGATTACACTAACTCAGTAAGATCTGACTGAGTCAAAAGGTGAACGGGCAAACTAACAATTTATAATTTATAACAATTTATAACAATCCAACAGTCTAAATATACTCAAATTCACAACCTAAAAAGCTACAACTCACCTTAACAATTTATAATTTATAACAATTTATAACAATCCTACACCGACCTAGCCTCAATCACCGAATCATCTTGATCCGTGTTTTGCACCAACACCATCTTCTCATACTCCTCCTCCTTCGTCGTCTGGCTCCTCCTCCGCCGCTCCTCCTCCGCCTTCTTCGCCATCTCCACCTGCTCCTCCTCTCTTTCGCGAACCAACTCCACCTCTGTCACCTTTAGCACCGGAATCAAAACCATATTCGCCTTCTTGTCCACCTTCTTCAGCGACTTCTCGATCTCCTTCTCCTGGAGACCACTCGCCGGAGACCCAATCTCCACCATCGTCAGCGAGGGGGTTGTTGCTCCCGGGGGCTGCTCTGTGGGGGTGGCCGATGGTTGTGGAGGTGAACAAATTAAGTTGTGGAGGGTTGTGAAGGCTGGGTCAGCATCTTTGATTTTCAGGTCTGGGTCAACAATAAGACCCGGTCAGGTAATCATTTTCCCGAAATCAAACAGGCTGACCCGCTGACCGAGTCAGCCGATCAGCCGAAAACTAAACTCGTTACTCTCTTTATTCTTATAACTACAACTAGTTTTTGGCGCGCGCGTTGCCGCGCGTATGCGAGTTTTAATGTAACCCTAAATCAAAATTAAAACGAAGGTTCAAAACTACAAAATCAGTAAAATACATAAAGTAAAACACAACAAAACCTCAAATCCATAATATACCAGAACATGCAGAACCCAAAAATAAATCAAAGCGCAACACCATACACAAAACAAACGAAAATCAAAGCCGCAAGAAAGCGACACAGTCGAAAATAGAAAACCAACGAAAATCAAATCCCCGAAAAGAGCAAACAAAAGGAAAATGAACCCTACAAATCAAAGACACGTGTCTAGATACTAAAAACCTCACCCCAAAATCTCGAACCCACACCCAAAACAAACCATATTAAAAGACAAACAAACAAAAAAAATAAAATTAAAACACAGAAAAACAAAAACAAAAGAAAATTAAAACACAAAAAAGAAAAAAAAGAAAAAAAACACCCCACCGACCAAAGCTTTTAAATAGAATAGTAATTATCAAATGGCTACTACCATTTAAAAAAACTAAACTAGTATTAATAATTTGATTTTGTTACTAATAACAGTCAGGAGCGACGTCACGTCCTACGTCATAAAAAAGCAAACGAAGTTACGAACTAATAGATTAGGACTGTTATTAATAACAAAATTTTAAGTTAAAACTAATATAAATCAAATTTTTAGTTGGGGTTCATGTTAATTTAATAGTTTTGGTTATTAAAATCAATTTTTTTCTAAAAAACTACAACTTCAAAATATGAAACCCGACTAGTACGTATATTTTGGGTCCGTAGTGGACCTTTTGGTTCACAGAATGTTTTGCAAAAGAATTAAAATTAAAATTAAAATAATATTATTAAATTTGATAATGTGTTTGATTAATTAATTTTAGATGAAATTGAAATTATATGATACAAACAAACGGCCTTATGTTTTTTTTTATTATCGACGATTTAATCAATCAAATCAATAAATCATCTTCCATTTCCCGTCCATCCATCCAAATTTAAGCACTGTTTCTTTTTCATTCGATCTCCAATATGCACATTTTTTACAAGAAACGCTAAAAGATATATCGTCATCAATGGCAAATCATATCAGAAGTTCTTCTGGGAAAGAAATGCTAACTTATTCATATCTTCTCGTATACATTGCCCTCTCTAGCAGTCAAATTTTCTTCAACAAGGTTCTCATCTTGTTTTTTATCTTGATTTGCATATGTAATTAATGTTTCTTGACAATGTAGTACAAATTAACATAGGATTTCTGATTCTTGATCAGTAATTTGGGTGTAATATTATTATGTTCTTTAGGGGAATAAAACCATTTGAATTGATCAAGAAATATGATAAAATGTTTGACACCAATTGGGTGTCATTCTAATTCTTGATCAGTGACAACAATTGGGTGTCAATCTAATTCCTGATTAATAATATCAATAGGTGTCATTCCACTTGCAATTGCTTACTCTATATTTCATAAAACTGTTGGAATGCAGTGGGTTTTATCATCAAAAGAGATTAACTTTCCATATCCTCTTGGCTTAACACTGCTTCATATGGTGTTCTCCTCTGTGTTATGTTTTGTACTCACCAAAGTTACCAAGGTAAAAAGTGAAAACATCTAACAATTTAGCAATTTACACGTGTTGTTTCTGCAATTCGTAATGCCAATTTGCATTATCTGCAGGTTATGGAAGTTGAAAAAGGAATGACTTTTGAAATGTGAGCACCAAATGACAGATATTAATCTAGATTTGTTTGATCAAACGTTTGCTTATTGATACATTCTTTTACAGATACACAACATCAGTAATTCCGATTGGTGCAATGTTTGCAGTGACTCTTTGGCTTGGAAACACTGCATACCTCTATATATCTGTGTCATTTGCCCAAATGTTGAAAGCAATCAGTAAGTACCCGAAAGCATTGAATCTTGTCATACTTGTGCAATGAATCAGGTGTATTTCAGGCAATAATATATGTCTACCGCAAAAGAAACCTCAAACTATCAAAAGTTTTGATCTTTAACCAACACCACAACACAAATTGAAGTTAACATGGTCAAACCTATGCAGTTAGTCTTATTCTGACATCCTTGTCTTTGATCTGCAGTGCCAGTCGCTGTGTTCTTTCTTGGTGTAGCAGCTGGACTCGAAGCAATGAGCTGCAGCATGCTGCTCATAATGTCTGTGATAAGTTTTGGCGTATTAGTGGCTTCTTATGGAGAAATTAACATCAACTGGATAGGTGTTGTTTACCAAATGGGAGGTGTCGTAGGTGAAGCTTTGAGGCTTATTTTCATGGAGATTTTGGTCAAACGAAAGGGTGTTAAACTAAACCCAATATCCATGATGTTTTATGTTAGTCCTTGCAGGCAAGTATGTCATGATCTAAAGCTACCAAAGCGTGTTCTTGTTTACGTTTATCTCTTGCCATTATTCCATTGTTTATAATAAGTTCAGAGAGTTTCATTTCTGCCCATGTGAGCAGAATCTTGGTTCGCTGTGCAGTGCTGTTTGCTTGTTTTTTCCATGGATCTTTCTGGAGATGCCGAGAATGGAGTCATGGAGCTTTCAACCTTTTGTGCTAACTCTTAATTCTCTATGCACTTTTGCCCTCAATTTGTCGGTTTTTCTTGTGATACAACACACAAGCGCGTTAACCATTCGTGTTGCTGGAGTTGTTAAAGATTGGGTGGTCGTGTTGCTTTCAGCAATTCTTTTTGCTGACACAAAGCTCTCTATGGTCAATATAGTTGGTTATGCTATAGGTAATCTTTTGTTACTATCTACTCATGTACTTATGATTCAAATGATTTGGATCATTATCAATCTCAAACGGGTCAAATGAAAAAAGTGAAATAAAAAGAAACAAGTCAACCAAATTGTAATCTGTCTTGGTATTTATATTTAACACTTAACAGTATTTAAAAACTTACAGATGGACCAAAAAGAGCTCGTGGGTTAACCCAACTCGATCTGTTTTCACTTTCACTCATATAATAGATTGACCCGTTTCAGCCCGAGCCTGTTTTGACTTACTGTCTGACTGGTTCCACTTGACACCTCTATGGCTCTATTTGGTTAATATAAAGTGATATGAAGTAAGCAAATACTAACACGCCGTTATTGATGCAGCGATTGCAGGTGTAGCCGCATACAATAACTATAAGTTGAAGAAGGAAGCATGTGAAGAAAGTCCTGAAAGTTCCAAGCTTTCTACAACCACTTCTTCCCCGAAATCATATTCCGTTTAGTAGATTGAAATCTCATAAATACTTATGTTACGCAGTTACAGTTGTAAAAAGCAACAGTCTTGATATATATACATACAACTCAAGAAAAACACATCTAGCTGTTTTTTGTACATTATATGTTCTATTCCTCTATTCCAAATTTCTTGCGCATGTATTGAACAAAAGCGAAGATTTTTGGCAAGTCTGGAAGAGTTTTAGACACGCTCTCTTTGTTCTGAATGCATCTTTTAGCCCACGCGATCAGTTTTGGACAGTCGTTGTCAAAGTTGAAGTTCCCATAGGTTTCATAGGCTTGAAACCATGAATAAAATGGGATTAAAGATACATCAAGGTACCCAAAACTTTCACCTCCAAAGTA
Source organism: Flaveria bidentis (assembly GCA_018326385.1). Taxonomy (NCBI): domain Eukaryota; kingdom Viridiplantae; phylum Streptophyta; class Magnoliopsida; order Asterales; family Asteraceae; genus Flaveria; species Flaveria bidentis. The sequence goes on along the minus strand of BJCM01083711.1, from coordinate 11,126 downwards.
AGGTTTGTCTCCAAGCTCTCCTTCAAGCAATTTAAGGCAATTCATGAACTCTTTTCTTGATGCTTCATGTTCTTCACCTTTTGTTGTGTACAAATTTCTTCCAACTTGGTATAGCTGCATGCATTTTGTTTATATAAACTTAGACCAAAGATTACAAACTCAAGAAAGAAAAAAAAATTCTAATATGTACTAGTAAAATGTTAATAACAAAAGTGAAGAAAAACAACACCAAGATAACTCAAAGTTACCTTCTTGTCAATGAAGTCAGCCCAAAATCTAGCATGAGCTTTGGCACAAGAATCACAAGGAAACAATGGCGCGTTGTTATCGTTCCAAACCTCATCGATATACTCGACGATGACACTCGACTCGCATATCGGCTTGTCGTTATGAATAAGAACCGGGATCTGCTTGTGAACCGGGTTCGAGTTGAGCAGAAGCTGGCTCTTGTTCCTTAAGTCTTCTTCTTTATACTCATATGAAACACCCTTTTCAGCAAGAGCGATCCTGACCCTCATGCCATATATGCTGGTCCAGTAATCCAGTAGAACCACTTGTTCTTGGTTAGCCATGGTTGGGTTCTTGGTGGTGTTAACTTTGTGTTTGTGGTTGTGATGACGAAGGGTGAGAGTGTGTGGATATATATATGATGTGTGGGTGTGAGTTTAGAAAGCTGATCAACATGTTGTGTTTTATTAATAATTAATAATATTTCAATCTTAAATTTTTAGTTATCAGATATTTTTTTTCTAAAAAAACCATCCAAGTCTTATTATTGTTAGAAACATTTATGCAATATTAAAATTATAAAGTTAAGTGGTCTAAAATAAAAGATATGTAAAACTTGTTAGTAGTTATTTTTTTGCGTCAGATTAGAAATTAAACCAATAAATTGTAATCATTGTTTATATATCTCTTGTTAGGTTGATTAAATTTAAAAGTTTAAACTAACTATTAAATACTTCAAAAGTTGAAACTTAAGTGGAAGAGGATTATCACTTAAATATAAAATTATTACACATGAAAGCGTTATTGCTTGGTAAATCCATTATTATATAATAATTTCATATAAGTGTAATATTCTAGCGTGATTACATTTTGTATTCTAAATTTGTCCTTCTTTTGCAAACCTTTATACGTTTTTCATGTTAGCACCAAATTATTAATAAACTATTTTAACTTTTGACCACAGCCCATTATCAATTATAAATAAATAAGTTATAATATATATTATTATGTGTATATGTATTAGAGGATTAATAAAAGCTCAAGAGATACTTTTGTGAAATTATTTAATTCAAAGAGGGTAATTTCTACTTCAAATACAAATTTTATTAATGTTTTCATAGTACCAAAATTGTCATACTGTTGACTAGTTAGACTGATTGGATCCATTCAATTAGATTTAGGAACTGAATATGTCATAAGTAATATAAATATTAAAACTGTTTATATATATCTAATTAACAACCAAATATGAAAATAGTATTTTGAGTAAATTACGCTTTTAGTCCCTGTGGTTTGGTGATTATAACGTTTTTCATCCAATAGTTTAAAAATGCCCGGTTCAACACTTTAGTTTAAAATTTGTCACAATTAGGTCCAAACCGTTAACTCCATCCAATTTCTCAGTTAGATTTTTAATAAAAGACAAAAATACCCTTGGACTAAAAGTATTATTATATTACAACCTAACCTTATTTTTTATTGTTTGAACACATCTAAACCACCTCTAGCACCTCCACCACTACCAACACCCACCACTCACCGGCAACCGTATAGGCATCACCCACCACTCTCCGACAACCACACTACCACCACCCAACACTCGTCGAGAATCACCACACCACAGGCACTCACTTAAGATCTAAACCAAACCATAACCCCACCCGTTTCCTCTTTGACTATGCTACATCGTTACTCCCTTGGCCGACCTCGACTAACCAACCTCGCTTACAAGTAGTGGTCAGTGACCCGAAACCGCCTTCAAAACGCATGTAATCGTGTTAGAAACCTAGCGAATTCTCCTGATTTTACCGTAACGGATGTGAAATCGCCCATGGCCGGCTGCCTCCATTGCCCAATCGCAGTGGTGCGATGGTTGCAGTTTGGGGTTGTCGGCCAAAGTTGAGAAGTAACAGATTTGAATCACTTCAAGTTTTTGGCAGTGGGTGTGATGAAGATGGTGTGGTGGTCATGGGTTTAAGGCCAACGATTTGGATGAGCGAGGCTGCTAATTGTGGTGGTGGTAGTGTGTGGTGGTGCCTGTGAGGTGGTCGTGGTGGTTTGGCAGTGGGTGCGGTGGTTGTGTGGCGGTGTCTATGAGGTGGTCGTGGTGGTATGGAGGTGGGTGCAGTGACTATGTGTTGGTGGTTGTGGTGATATTTTTAGAGAGAGGGAGAGAGTTGAAACAGAGAGAGTAAGGAGAAAGAGAGTGTGTGTATCTATAATAAATATATATATATATATATACACACATATATATATACATATATATATATATACATATATATACATATATATACACACACACATATATATATATATATGTCTAATGATATTAAAGTTAAGATTTTAGTCCAAGTGTATTTTTGTCTTTTTACAAACACTTAACAGAATAAATGGATGGAGGTTAGTGACCCGGACTTAATTGTGACAAATTTTAACCACGATGGTTAAATCAGACGTTTTTAAACTATTAGATGAAAAACGTTATAACCACCAAACCACATGAACTAAAAGCGTAATTTACTCTAGTATTTTTTGACATGTTTGCCATCCTAATAAAACATGAAGAGTTAATAAGGGGTATGATATTCATACACCCAGACATTTTTATTTAGACATTTTAAATATGAGTTGCATTAAATAATACGACTCGTATTGTTTTGCAAAATACCAAATCAGTCATTCATGACCTTTTACAATTCCTATCGGCCGTTAAGACATAATGACTTTAATTTACGGGGGTCGTAGTGAAGCTCATGATCATAACTAAGATTTCAAAAAATATATATGATTTTTGAATTTTGTGTATCTAATTAGATAGATAAAATTGATTATTCCTCTACTATCATGAACAACATAAGAGTTGGCTATGATATCATAACATGTAACTGTTGTTACTCCCACTCAAACATGTTTAATTATGACGGATCGTCACACATGTGCCTTAAACACAACATGCCTCCCGTAAGACGATGCACTTTATTTAACGCGTCTGATTTGTCTACGACTAATGTGGAATTCACCTGAGTTGATAATTTTGATTTATGACTCATGAGGCTTATAACCATGGGATTTTGATCAAGGTGGTCACTGGTTTGCTCAATATTCTCACATCCAATTACAAGTTTGTTCACCTAACAGTCAAATGTGTTTCTGAGATGTATCATTCACAAAATGAACTGCAATCAACCCATACAAAGGAATCTCACATATATGCAAAATGTAATCAACCAGTTGAATGTCAAACACACTGAAAATACGAGAAATACCATTATAACATGTGACCGAAACAATCTTTATTCGCAGAAAAACACATCCAAGTAGTCTTTCTATCCGAATGCTTCAAGTTCTACTCATCAATTCCATATTTCTTCCTCACGTACTGAACAAAGGCGAACACTTTCGGCAACTCAGGAAGAGTGTTGGCCACACTCTCTTTGTTCTGAATGCATCTTTTAGCCCACGCGATCAACTTTGGACACTCGTGCGCAAAGTTGAGGTTCCCATAGGTTTCATACGCTTGAAACCATGTATAAAATGGGACTAAAGATATATCAAGGTACCCGAAACTTTCACCTCCAAAGTAAGGTTTGTCTCCAAGCTCTCCTTCAAGCAATTTCAAGCATTGTATGAACTCTTTTCTCGCTTCTTCGTGTTCTTCCCCTTTTGTTGTGTACAATTTTCTACCAGTTTGGTATAGCTGCAGTTTTCCATTTGGGTTAACCAATAAAGAAAGTTTTCTAAAAGAAATTGTTATTGATTTATTTCTAAAGTTAATTAATCATAGATAATTCAATCATATTTTATATTAGAAAATTATTTAAACCGTATGACCCATGAGTTACTAATTAATTAACATATATAAGTTTGAAAGTTAAAAAGTTACATATAAAATTTTAATTTGACCAAATCATGCGGATTAACACCTAGCAATCTTTACTAACAATCTATAATATATAACAATCTATAACTTACCCTACAATCACTACAACTTTCTGACTTAACAAATAGTCAAAATACACTTCCAATCGATTTAAAACTTCCAATATTCAAAATCTTTGCAATTATCTTAGCAGATGAATCAACAAGAACCTAAATCCGAACCCTAAACTTACACCCAACAATCTTACAACCATACTATTAGACAATATATAATGATCAATACCTCTTAATAGGCATTTAACGTTACATCAACGTCAACTCAACATCATATTTTTAGCCAAAAATAGTATAGCGGTTAATACCCTTTAATGTTAATTCAATCATTATTTATAAGATGTTAAAGCGTTATTGTGAAAGCACCCCACATATAACGCCTCTATAATGCTCCTGTAGTTACCTTACTGTCAATGAAATCAGCCCAAAATCTCGCACGAGATTTAGCATATGAATCAGAGGGAAACAACGGCGCTTTATCGTTCCAAACCTCATCGATATACTCGACGATGATGCTCGACTCACATATCGGCTTGCCGTTGTGGATGAGAACTGGGATCTTCTTGTGAATCGGGTTCATGGTCAAAAGCAGCTCGCTTTTGTTCCACACATCCTCCTCTCTTGACTCGTAAGGAATACCCTTTTCCGCAAGAGCGATTCTGACCCTCATGGCGAACATGCTCGCCCATAAATCGAGTAAAATGAGGTTTTCTTGTTGTTGTTGTTGTTGTGCCATTGTTAGTGTTCTTGGTGGTGAAGTGAGTGTTTTATTATATGGGGAGTGAATAGAATGAATGGGTAATAGTGATTTAGACTTTAGAGATCGAAGTTTAATCTTGATCATATTTATATAACATTGATGTTTCGAATCTTGAAATAAGCATGTGGTGCACGAGGTGGTACCAGTGTGTGTTTGTGGAAGGGATGATTGGTGGGAGTGTGTGGATATGTGATGTGTGGGTGGGAATACAGAAATTGGGTCATCATGTATTCATGTTGCATGTGTTGAACTTGATTTGGAGGATAAGTGATATTTTAATCGGGTCTACCTATCCGTTTTTTAGCCGAGATCACACCCCTAACCCCACTCGGGAGGAAACCTATTGTTGAGAAAACCCCATGATTTAACTCTAAACATTTTGTTTAGATTGAGACTTGAATCCATGATTTCTTCTTATTAACATGTTATGAGTACCTCACCTAAACCAGTTAGGCTAAGGATTATTAGTATGTTGCATACATAGATGTCGATTTTTGTTCAAAGTGGGTGTTTTTTTAGTAAAGATGAAAAAATGGGTGTTTACGTGATTTTGGTTTACGGAATCGGAGTACCAATTATTGATACGTTCCGTAAGTTTGATTTGATTAACGGAAATATTGTGCCGTTTGTTGACCGTGTTTAAAACGCCATTTGACAAATTTAGTTTTGAATCCCCAACTTGGATTTATGAATTTAATAAATTCTATTTAATTGATTTTCTTAAGTGTTCACAATAAATGGATTACTTATTGCATTTTTATGGTTTACGGAACGGGAGTATTAACCTTTTTTTAGGGCCTTGGATGCCATTGGGGAGTATGTAGTGAGATTGTGTTTTTATTTTTTACTTTTTTAATTCCATTAATCAATTTTTTAAATTATATATTTAGTAAATATTATTTTAAGAATTCAAACATTATTAATCATAGCTTCCAACGTTTTTCACATGGACAACGTTTACATCATAAAAGTTTAACATATTATATTATTTTGTACGATAAAGTCCATCATCTAAGTTGTAAAAGTTTAAGTTTTATGTTTGTTGATAATCATTTATAAATAATAACAAAAAGTATTTGTAATAATCTTTTATAACTATAATATGACATGAAAATACATCTATAAATTAAGATATTCGTATGTGTTATAAACTTGCCAACTATATTCATCATTTCTTTCTCAAAACATTAATGGACCAATACAATTCTTCACCTGTAGTTGGATCGTCCGGTTGGATTCTCAAACGTTCAACAAAGCACCAAACTGGTTCATCATCGTCTAGGGCTGAAAACCCACATAAAAACGAACCACAAAACCCAAGATGAATGCCAACGAACAACGATGCTTTTCAACCAAACAAAACAAGTGTAAACTGAAATACTACTCGAAGGTTTGCTATTCCAAACAATGTATCTTTTTGTTTTTATATTTCACTTTAAACTTCTTTTGTGTTCTATTATTTATGATGTTTAATCTTATTCATTTATCTTTAAGTTGTAACTTTGATGTAATTTGTAATAGTATAAAATCAATTAGTTAGATTTTAGAAGAGTTGAAAATTAAAAAGAAAAAATTTAATTCAAATCCGGTTAAAAGAATTAGAAAAAAACAATTAAAAGACAATAAAAAGAATTCCTGTTTATGATTAGAGAATCAATAAAAAGACAATAAGAATTGATTGAAGAAATTTAAAAAAGAAAAACACAATATCACTACATACTCCCCGATGGCATCCAAGGCATTAAAAAAGGTTAAAACACTAATTCCGTAAACCATAAGAAATCCATTCATTTTGGTAGGTGAAGACTTTTAAAAAATTTATTAAGGGACTGTTTGATTACACTGACCGGGTAAGATCTGATTGAGTCAGAAGCTGACCCAGTTAGAAGTTCTGATTAGGTATGCATCAGACTGAAACTTGGTTGTTTGATTCAGTGTTTGACTTTACCAAAATGATTCAATATTTAAGTAACAACACCCACCGGAGTCACACCACCAGTCAGAACCACCACCGCAAGGGGGGGCTGCGGGTCGGAGGGGGTGGCGGCCTGCGGGTCGCGAGGGGGCTGCGGCCTGCGGATCAACCGGTTAGCATATTTTTTTTCAAGGTCCGGGTCAGCACTGGAGACCCGGTCAGTCGGGATCGAAACCGAAATCAAACGGGCTGACCTGCTGACCGAGTCAGCCGGTCAGCCCAAAAACAAACAACCTCTAACTTTTTTTATGGAATCCGTAAATCCAAGTTGAGGATTCAATCTGATTTGGGCAACTAACTTTTTAAACACAGTCAACAAGCAGTCAACAAATGGCTCAATTTTTTTAAATGACTAACGAAATTTTTTTAAACCCGGTTATCAGGGTAAACCTATTGGCGAAATACCACTCACGCCCGCGAATACAGACAACGTTGTTGACCCGGCCCACCCACCACCCAAAGGTTGTAATAAAACCTTTGGTCCACTTAAAAAATATTGCATCTAGTGAGACTTCAACTCATGACCTTCATTTTAAAAAGTATATGATGTCTCCTTATAAACCAGTTGATGTAAAACTCATTGACCGGCTGAATATTTGTATAAATCAAACTTATGGAACCAATGATTACTCCGATTCATAAACCACAATCAAGTAACACCTATTTTTCTAACACTTTCCTAAAAAAACATCCATAAACCATCACCTTTACAAAAAACACCTAACTTTAAAAAAAAATCTATAGATGTCATGGTTTTAAATTTCACTCTAACTAAAATACTCAGAGTTATTATAGTTGAGCAATAAGGTTTAGGGGTTGTTTGGTAATTTTTGAATGATTGAATCAATAAGAGGTCTGAACCATTAAGAGTTAGTATAACATTTAATTATTCAAATGCAAATGTTTAAACAATTCAGATAAGAGGTTTAATCATTCAACATTAGACCTCTTAACCATTCAGCACTAGTATAATGCTTAACCATTTAGAGGCAAATGTTTGAATCATTTAGACATTTGTTCGCGAAACAAACAGTTTGAATCATTAAGTGCTGAACCATTAAGAGACTGGTTAAGAGACTGCCAAACAACCCCTCTAGTAATGTGTGTCCTCTTGAAAAAAGGTTGAAGTGAGGTCATGGTAGGAAAACGGATAGTTGGATCCGATTTAAATAACGTGCCTCCTTCGAATTAGGGTCGTACATTTACCGTTAGAAAAAATGTTAGCAATGTTTGTATTTTGGTTATGACAAATGATGAATTTAATAATTTTCTATCTTAGTTTTTTAGTTATCAAATATCTTTACTCAAATTTCAGTACTTTTAAATCTTATGAGAATTTTATATGAATATTAAAATTTATAAATATTGATTGGCAGTTAGTAAATTTTTTATTCAAGTTCAATTTTAAAAGGTAGTAAAGATAAAAGTTATTTAAATCATACATAAGTTTAAATAAAATTTTAAGTCACTTTTAAAATTAGGCAATAAATAGTAATCATTGTTTATATATCTCTTGTTTAATATTTTGTAAACGGATGAGAAAATTATATATAACCGGATAACATAACACTAACCACCAAAAAAACGAAAACAAATACAATATTAAACTTGTGTTCTTTACCACTTCGTTCAAGTACAGATAATGCATCACTACATTGAACATCTACTTTTGTTAATTTTGAAGACCATATAATTCTGATAATGTTCAAAGCGTCCATCATTCACTAAGCCACATAGTCTAGATGCAATAACACACGAGCAAAAAGATGATTAGAACAAAGTTGGCATATCGATTGAACGTCAAACACACTGAAAATACAACAAATAAGATTGTAACGTGTCACCACAACAATCTTTATTTACTGAAAAAACATCCAAGTATTCTTTCCGTCCGAATGCTTCAAGTTCTAGTCATCGATTCCATATCTCTTCCTCAAGTGCTGAACAAAGGCGAACACTTTCGGCAACTCAGGAAGAGTGTTGGCCACACTCTCTTTGTTCTGAATGCATCTTTTGGCCCACGCGATCAACTTTGGACACTCGTGCTCAAAGTTGAACTTCCCATAGGTTTCATACGCTTGAAACCATGAATAAAAGGGGACTAATGATACATCAAGGTACCCGAAACTTTCACCACCAAAGTAAGGTTTGTCTCCAAGCTCTCCTTCGAGCAATTTCAGGCATTCTAAGAACTCGTTCCTCGCTTCTTCATATTCTTCCCCTTTTGTTGTGTACAGTTTTCTAGCTGTTTGGTATAACTGCAATTTTCCAATTTGATCAACAAAAAGTCCAAAACAGAAGACAATCATATTTTCATGTCAAAGGTCTTAGTGTAGGCCTAAATGTTGTTTAAACTGTGTGGCGATAAACAAATCATACAGCCAATGTTCACGCGTTGCTAATTGTTAGTAGCCAGTGTTGTAAAAATCAGAATTAATCGGTAATAAGTAGTTAACTAATTAAAGTTCATCTAGTTGGACCTAAAATAAAATCAGTGATTGGTCAAATGCAGTCAAAATCAGTTAAAAAACAGTAAATTGGTCAAAATCAAAGTATTTGAATAATTATACTTATTTATCCAATCTGATTAATAAGTTTCAAAATTTTAAAATTTTCAATCCCACTAATCGCGATTAGTCCACAATTAATCACTGTTTTATACAAAAGCATTCTACTAAGGTAGCAATATTTATAACTATTTATAATGTACCCTACAATCAGTACAAATTTCTGACTTAAAATTAGTCAAAATACTCTTCGAATCAAATTAAAACATCGAAATTCAAAATCTTTTCAATTAATTTCGAAAGGTGAACCCAAATCCGAACCCTAAACTTACACCCAACAATCTTAAACGCATACGACTACACCAGTAAAGATTATCAACACCAAAAACAGCAAGAAAAAAGTCAAAATCACCTTCTTGTCGATGTAATCAGCCCAAAATCTGGCACGAGCTTTAGCATACGAATCAGAGGGAAACAACGGCGCTTTATCGCTCCAAAGCTCATCGATATACTCGACGATGATGCTGGACTCACAGATTGGTCTGCCGTTGTGGATGAGAACAGGGATCTTCTTGTGAATGGGGTTCATGGTCAAAAGGAGGTCACTTTTGTTCTTGAGATCTTCGTCTCTATACTCGTAAGGAATACCCTTTTCTGCAAGGGCGATTCGGACCCTCATGCCGTACATGCTCGCCCAGAAATCGAGAAGAATGAGTTCTTCTTGTTGTTCCGCCATTGTTAGGGTTCTTGGTGGTGGAGTGTGTGTGTGGGTGAGTGTGAGTTTGTGGTGTGTATTTGTTGTTATAATGGGGGATGAATGGGTGATCGTGATTTCAGAAATCGATGTTTGAGCGTGAGATTATGTGATTAATATTTCGATTTTTGAATTAAGCATTCGGTGCATGAGGTGGTACCACTCTGCAAAGCTTATTATTATTTTTGAATGTGGTATATTAATCGAGTTGATTTATTTATTTTTAGGCTGACACTCTTAATTCTTTTTTTAGGAAATTTACAACCGGAAAAACTCATGTTTCAATTAGGTTATGTGTTGCCTGAGCCGCGAACCTTAACGCGAGTTACATGGCCAGCCACCTGGACACACACATCGCAACCAACAAGCGCGATGAAAAGGGCGTGACCCCTGATCACCTAATTCATAATCATAACAGGATAAACTACTTGATAAATGTTTTGTCCGGTATCCAATCAACGATTTATTCAACTGTTGTAACATTATAAAATAACATCACAACACACGCATTATTATTATTATTATTATTATTATCATCATCATTATCATTATTATTATCATATTATCATTATTATCATTATTATCATTATTATCATTATTATCATTATGTTTATTATGTTTATTATTATGTTTATGTTTATTTTTTATTAGTCTTCTAGAAAGCTCGAGTGAGTACGTATATTTTTATTTTATTAGTTTAAAATTATTAGTTTAAAAGGATACATAGATTTTTTTTTCTGAAGGAATCTGCTTTCGGTGTGCCCACAAGGCACAAACTATTTATTATGCGATTCGCATCTTGTCACTGGTGTAGAAGTGAATTACCTTAGACCTACGCAGCAGGAACGAGATGGAGCACCTACTCTACTGGTCGGCTCTCTCGAGGTGGTTTAATTATTTTAAAGGTTGAAGTGAGATAAAATTCCAGTGAACTTTTTTAGATGGATCGACTTATTGCATGTCAAT
>BJCM01083710.1:0-12354 GCA_018326385.1 Flaveria bidentis | reverse complement strand
GCTTGTCAACACTAGCTTGTGGTTGGTTGACTTCTTCCTTTTTCCTTGTCGGGCAATCTGCAGAGAAGTACCCTAAAGCATCACATCTGAAGCATTGTAATTGTGAACGATCCTTCTTCTGGTTTGATGAGACTTGAGTCCCACTTTGTGTAGCTTGACCTCGGCCAACTCCACGCCCTCGACCTCCAAATCTTCCACGACCACGACCTCGGCCTCGGGTTTCAGTGTTGCCTCCTCGACCTCGGCCAAAGCCCTTTTCAAGTCTCCTTTTTGCCTCCCAATCATCATATGATAGCAGCAACTGGTTTTGATTGTTGCTCGATCCTTTTGGCTTCAAGCAGGCCCTTTCTTCATAGGCCTTCAGTCGCCCGACAACTTCCTGAAATTTCACAGTTTTAAGGTTCACCAACTGTTCGATTGTAGCCACCATTTTCAGGAAGTTTTCAGGCATGCTTGTTAGTAATTTCCTGACCAAAGTTGATTCGTCAATAATTGAACCAAGTGTGGCTGATTTAGAGGCTATTCCAGAAAGCTTTGCCACAAAATCATCCACTGTTTTGTTTTCCTTCATCTTGATTGTATCGAACTCGGTCTTCAATGATTGCAACCGGGCCTCCATGACTCGTGCAGCTCCAACTTCCAAGATGGCGAGTTTTTATTGAATCCCAGATTCCTTTGGCAATGTCACAGCTTGCAATTTGTAGAATCAGATCTTCAGGGAGTGCTTGATACAGGTATGCGATTGCCGAGTTGTCCTTCTTTGAATCGACATTGGATCCTTGTTCGATCGCCTCCTATATTCCTTGAGCCTTGAAAATCGCTTTAATTTTTAGAGACCAGATTTAGTAGTTGGTTGCTGTTAGAATCGGGCACTGAAATTGAAGATTCAGCTTCTCATTCTGGTTCACCTGATTGTTTTGCTGCACAACTTCCCCCATCCTTTTAAGCTTTGATCTCCTCTTGTATTGCTGCCCTGTTTTCAGATCTGGTGATTGATACAGACCTTCGAATCAACTGCCCAAGTCCCTTCTGAACACAGCTCTGATACCAATTGAAGTAAAATTAATACCAGATTCAGAAAAACAGAACAAAAACACAGCAATAGTTTTGGAACTCCTTCTCCAATTAATTGATAGGAAAAAACTTACATTGATCAAAGAAAAACCTACCTATATTTATAGCTAATTAACCTTGTCCATCAAGTTAATCAACTCCTACAAATTAGGCTTTATCTCAAATCCTTTTGAGATAATCTTTAAATCATCAAGACTTATCTCAAATCCATCTGAGATAAAGCTTAAACTACCTGGACTTATACTTTTATTTAACCAGATAATAAGTTTAATATAAATTACAAAATAAACCCTAAACTTTATTTAATGTCAAGATTGGTCCAACACTTAACGTCATATGAGTTAGATTATATAGAAAGCAAGATTATACTCGTACTTATTGATCAAGATCTATGATGCCCAATTGTATTTTGGCTGCAGAAAATATTCTGCCCTTCTGACAATGAAAAGAATACAAGTACAAGCATGGGAGTTTCTGGTATACATGGTACTATATGGAGCATGTGTTTTATCTCAAAAGATATGAGTCAATTAAGTGAGGAGCACAACCCTTTGTTAGCCATTCTTCTAAACAGGTATGATAATGCATTGCATCTACATAAAGATTTGCTAAGCGGATCAAGGGTATTTTAACTGATCGGTGGTTTTGGAGAGGGAGGAGATAAGGGGGGGGGATTGAAGTTGCAAGTAGTCATAAACATATATTGTCAATTATTAGTTTTATGTCAATTGCAACAAAAAGTTATCATGTACAGAGTAAATAAAATTACATATTTATCAACCGAACTTGAAATGATTTTACTCTCACTTAAGACGCACTTTGTTCTTATTTTCACAAAAAATTGTCTGTTTTGCTCGTTTCATTTATTTGTTCCTAAATTAGCAGAATTTGTCAAACATCTGACATATGATTATTAATTTATTACTACTACAAAAGTTTAAGTAGGTAGTTAAGCGCATCTAAGCAATATCTTCGACGACCTTTTTTTCACAACTAATTATCTTATTAGTTATTACAAAACCGCTTTTAAAACACACATCCATGCATGCTTCAGTTCATATCACTTACATTCTATCGTCTTATCTCGACTTCAACTCATACATGGGATATAGGTAACATTTACTTTTAACTTTGCAGAAAGGGATCGCTTCTTAACGAGCTCTTGTTATTAGAGTGGAATACTAAGGACAATTTTGTTCATGTACTCTCTCAATACGCTGAGCTTGGGCCACTAGCACTTGATATAGTTGAAGTTCCGTATTCTTACGGCTATGCATTCCTCTTTAGAGCTAGTGATGCTCTTCTTATGGATCTTAGGGACCCACATAACCCTTTATGTGTATATAGAACAAGCCTAAACTTTTTACCCTCAATGGTGGATGATCATAATTTCATTGAGGAATCATATAGGACAAATGATGTAGATGAAGAAGGTAATATTTGTAATGTTGCTGCATCTGCTCTTTTAGAGCTAAAAGACATCATTAAAGATGATGATCCCATGAATATAGATGATGATAATGGTTATTCATCAAAGTCAACATCCAATCGTGTTTGTTCATGGTGTTGGGAACCAGGAAATTTTGTAAACCCAAGAATGATCTTTTGTTTGGATACCGGAGAGCTTTTTATGATCGAGATTTATTCAGAGCCAAGCGGTCTTAAAGTCAGCCTCTCTGATTGCCTCTATAAAGGTTTAGCATTCAAAGAGCTTTTATGGACTGAAAATGGTTTTTTCACCGCACTTGCAGAAATGGGTGACGGGATGGTATTAGAATTTGAAGACGGGAAACTAAACTACAAAAGCCCAATTCAAAATATTTCACCAATTTTAGACATGTCACTTGTGGATTACCATGATGAGAAACATGAACAAATTTTTGCTTGTTGTGGGATGGCACCAGAAGGGTCACTTAGAGTTATTCGCAATGGTGTCAGTTTAGAGAAACTTCTAAAAACAGCTTCAGATTATCAAGGGATCACCGGCACTTGGACAATTAAAATGAAATTAGCTGATCGTTATCACTCTTTTCTTGTGCTATCATTTGTAGAAGAAACACGGGTGCTCTCAGTTGGTGTAAGTTTCACTGATGTAACCGATTTGGTTGGATTCCGATCTGATGTATGCACTTTAGCTTGTGGCGTTATCGGTGACGGGCTATTGATTCAGATCCACCAGACGGCGGTCCGACTTGCTTTACCTACGGATGTAGCCCACCCTGATGGCATTCCATTTCCTTCTCCGAATTACACGTCTTGGTCCCCTGATAACACTGGCATTAGCCTTGGGGCCATAGGGAATAATTTTGTAGTTGTTGCAACTTCAAATCCATGTTACTTGTTTATTCTCGGGGTTAGACAGCTGGTAGATTATCAATATGAGATATACCAAATGCAAAATGTCAGATTGGAGTATGAAGTGTCATGCATTTCCATTCCTCAAAAATCTGTTGAAGAAGATATGTCTAAGTACATGTTTAACTACAATAAGATTGATCCTACACATGCGGTCAGAATTGGAAATACATTTGTTATTGGGACACATAGACCTTCAGTTGAGGTTATATGTTTTGAACCTGGTCATGGCATTAAAACTCTTGCTGTAGGAGCCATTTCACTAGTAAACAGCATTGGAACAACCATTACTGGTTCTATACCTCAAGATGTAAGGCTTGTAAGAGTTGATCGATTTTATATTCTCTCAGGGTTGAGAAATGGCATGCTACTTAGATTTGAATGGCCGTATGTTAATTCAGTTATATCAATGCATTCATCTATTATATCTGAGGGGGGAAATGACGGCCGTTCGGTTAATCTTGAGTTGATTTCAGTTCGCCGAATTGGTATCACACCGGCTTTTTTAGTTCCATTGAATGATTGCTTGGATGCTGATATTATTGCTCTTAGCGATAGACCTTGGTTGTTACAAACTGCAAGACATAGTCTCTCCTTAACGTCTATTTCTTTTCAAGCATCCACGCATGCAACTCCAGTATGTTCGAGTGAATGCCCAAACGGAATGTTATTTGTGTCGGAAAATAGTCTCCACTTGGTAAGCATTTTGTATTTTTACACCATTTTATTGGATTTATGTGGTTTTTGGTTGTACGTTTTGAAAGTGATTTAAGTGACTAAATAATCTGAATAAGAAAATCAGTTGTGATAAATGGGATGAGGAAAATAGTGCTTGGATGTGTGTGCTGTTTACGGTTCTAATATAGTGATAGTCTGATGATCTAGTGTTGCAGAGAATTCTGATTATTGAAACTAATAGATAAATAACCAGTATTGATGTTAAGTGATATTAAATTATCTTAAAGAATTATGATGTTGTTCAAATGTTTTGTATCATCTTTATGCTTATCTTACACTTAGATAAGCATTTCAATGTTTTATGTGGTTGGGATGCAGTTGGAGATGATGCACAACAAGAGATTAAATGTCCAAAAGTTTCATCTTGGAGGCACACCACGAAAGGTTTTATATCATGCTGAAAGCAGATTGTTGCTGGTTTTGAGGACAGATTTGAGTGATGATTCGTGTTCATCTGATATTTGTTGTGTGGATCCCATGAGTGGTTCAGTTTTATCTTCCTTTAAACTAGATCTTGGGGAAACAGGGAAGTGCATGGAGTTATTAAAGGTGGGGAGTGACCAAGCATTGGTGGTGGGTACTAGTCTCTCATCTGGTCCTGCTATAATGGCCAGTGGAGAAGCTGAAAGGTTAATATTTCTTTTTCATATTTGACTCGTGATCTTCTCCTCTATCTGTTAAATAGGCGACTTGAATTCTTATAGTGTTACTTTAGTACTTCCACTTTTTAGTTACTATTGTCGTTTTCAGTTAATGGTTACTACTTACTAGTTACTTTGTGAAAAAGGGGGTTAAGTTGCTAATGTTAGAATAAAGAAGTCAAGAAACATAAATCCCAACCTGTGTTCTGGATTTCCAATTCAGAATAAAGTTCTGATTTGTTTTACTTCCCCAAATATTGATTTTGATTTTGAGGAAAGTTTTTTATCAGTTATCTGTCACTTTTCTTATTTTTTGTTGAAACTTTGATGTTAACCTTTTGAAGACGGCAACTTTCCCCCTTTTTGAGACCTTAACTTTCAAAGAATCATACTTGGGCTTTCTTATTCCAAAAAGTCGTTCTTTATTAAGATGCAAAGTACTATACCCCTTGCAAGAATAGGCAATTATGGACATAAAACACATATATTTTTTTTTTGCATATACATTCCTCGGATATCTAAAGTTGTTCACTTTTACAAAAGGTTGCATTTTTATACGTTTTCACTGGAACAATGGCTTGTTTGCAATAGGAAACAAAGTACACCGGTTTGGATAGTCGATCACTCTTTCATTTTCCCCATGAACTCTTCGTCTCTTCCATTTTACCTTTTAATCATATGAAATTACCAGTCTTATCTTGGTATTCAGAGTTCAGACAAACAATATAATACACCAAAATCTTGAGGAATTAATGCATAAAGATAATAAAATTTAGCATAATTTATTTGTTTTTTTATGCTTTTGGCTTTCCCTCATGTATACAGTACAAGAGGAAGATTGATAGTTCTCTTCCTGGAGCACAAACAAAACTCAGATAGCGGTTCAATGACATTTTATTCAAAAGGTGGCTCATCTTCCCAAAGAATGTCCCCGTTTCGGGAAATCAGTGGTTATGGTACCGATAGTCTGTGCAGCAGCCCTGATGATATTAGTTGTGATGAAACTGAAGCATGGAACTTAAGATTAGCTTATTCTACCAACATGCGTGGAATTGTACTTGCCATATGTCCTTATCTTGATTGCTATTTCTTGGCCTCTGCTGGCAATGCTGTAAGTTTCTTAGAGGTGGCAAGATGGTTAGGTTGGGCTGGTTGGGTAACAAATCAACACGAGTTTTTTTTTCTTTTTTTTTTCGAAACAAGTCATTCTACCACGGCTTGCTAAGAAGAGAAATTGGTTAACGAAGTGGATATTGCTAAGGTTTAGAAAAAGGTCAAATGGACCAATAATGAAGGTATATAAAGCTCATTCTTCCAAAACACAAAGCACACAACACAAAATTGTTGTTAATGGTTTTTTTGTCCATTTGATGGAATGGAATTTAGAGAGGGTTTTGTGTGTGTTGTGTTTATCGTTTTATGTTTTTGAAAAACGAGCTTTTAAATAATTCTATTATTAATCGATTAATTTGTTAAAGAAAACCTTAGCATTAGCCACTTGCCAAACCATCTTTTATTATCACAACACCTAAATAATTTACTTGTTACCTGTGCTTTTATGATCAAATGATTTGATTATGTTTTTCTTCTTTTTTTGTAGTTTTATGTGTGCAGCTTTCAAAACGATAATTCTCTAAGGGTAAAAAGATTGGCTGTTGGAAGGACAAGGTTTATGATCATGACACTGACCACTCACTTTACGACAATTGCTGTTGGTGATTGTCGTGATGGTGTTCTTTTCTATGAATATCATGAGGTCAGTCAGGCAATATTACTCCCATTAGTTTGATTATATTAGGATTCAGTAACTTTTATGAAATGGATTATTCATAGTTAGTTGATATAAAGGATGATCATTTTTATAGGATACTAAGAAAGTGGAGCAACTATACAGTGACCCTGTGCAGAGGTTGGTTGCTGATTGCCTTCTTATAAATACTGATACAGCTATCGTTTCAGATCGTATGGGAAGCATTGCGATCTTGTCTAGTTCACATCACTTGAGCGGTAAGCCTTTCTTGTAATTTTCTAGTGGATATTGCGACTTTGGTTATTTGGCCTAATCAATATATCATTTTTAATATCATACTTTGGAATCTTTATCGATGTGATACAGACAATGCAAGCCCGGAATGTAACTTGAAGGTTTGTTCTTCCTTCTATATGGGTGAGATTGTAATGAGCTTAAAAAAGGCAAGTCCTTTGCTTGTACATAATTTATTGCTATTCAACCTAAATATAATGAGTAATTTGACTTTTCTGACATTGATTCTAATTCTTTAGGGTTCATTTTCATACAAACTTCTGGCTGATGATGAAATGAGGGACGGTGACATTGCAAGTTCAATTATGGATTTATCACAAAGTAGTATAGTGGCAAGCACATTGTTAGGAAGCATAATAATCTTTATTCCTATATCAAGGTTAGTATTCATATTTTTTATATTAATTTTCTAAAAGATGTTAAGTACATACTTCCTAAGTAACTGTTACATTTTAGGGAAGAATATGAGCTTTTGGAAGACGTACAATCAAGGATTGCGGAGCACTCGTTGACAGCCCCTATTCTCCGTAGTTACTATGGCTGGTACCACAGCCATCAAAGTCCGGTAATAGACTCAAGACAGTTGTACTGTTATTTTTGAAATATCTCTATATTACTTGGGGGTGTTGGGATGTATATGTATAGTAATTATATGATATAAATTTATAGATAGCAAAATCCCAAACCAAATGCGAAAACATGAAACCTGAAACAACCTGGATGGGTACTCCTGTATGCGATTAGTTTTAAAAGTTTTTGCGTGTTTGGCATGGTATGGCATTAAGCAATACCCGCCTGAATGCCTGAACTTGTTTACGCACGACTAATCTGTATGTATTAATATTAATATATTATAGTTTATACTCCTAAAATATATAATAAATAGTATGTTGTAGTTGTTGGAAGCTTGAAATTATTAAATTGTAGAATTATTAAAAGTGTAGTCGAGTATTTTATATTTGAAGTTGATTATTGAGATTTGATATTTGAAGAATTAAAATCGATACTGAGATGAGTTTAAGATTGAGATTTCGGAAATGGGCAACCCGGGGCACATACGTCCAAAAACACATATACTTGATACTCGCGGATATACCTGTGAAGCTGATGGGTAATGAATATTGGTAAGGGACACGATTTTATAATAGGGTATGTGACTGGGAGTACCAGAACACGTAACATACCCGGCCCATTACATTATCAAATCGAATAATGAAATGACAGTATATAATAGTGTTTGGATGTGTTTGTACCTGTGCTTCTACTATATGAAAAGTGGAATGGTTTGTGTTCGGCAAAATGTCATTTGAGTTTATGTGATGAACTTTTGCAGGCGGGTGCAGGAAAGATTCTTGATGGGGATATGCTCGGTCAGTTTTTGGAGCTTACAAACGCTGAACAGGAAGACATACTAGCTGTACCTGATGACCCTTATGCCCAGTACAGACCAAAAAGTAGAAGAAAACCACAACGTGCGCAACTCAATGTTAATAAGGTTGTCAGACTTCTTGAACGAGTGCACTGTGCTCTATACTGAAACCGTCATCAAAACAATCACGGTTTTGGTATAGCCTTCATGGGCTGTTTTTGTTAGCCGACCAGAATTCCCGCTACTAAAGAAGCATCCACTTTGGCAGCAGATTAGACTTCATGGTATCATAATGGTTCACATATGTGCTAGTAAGTACCTTATAAAACCTCAATTCTAGTATGCCCTTCTTATATTGGATCCTTTTAGTTCTTACATAATTTGTAAAAATGCCCATTCCATGATGCACATAGATAAATTTCCAAACTTCATGTTTTTATCTGTTCATTATTATTATTATTGTTCTTATTTTTTTCATGGGATACGGTTATTTTTCCACACGTCAAGGATGCTCTTTTTCTAGCTTTTATGGTATGAAAAGAGAGTTGGAACGTGTTTACCCGTATAGTGTTATATGTAGTTTATCAGTGTTACCCTTATTTCTTGAGATCAAATATTCTTGTATTTAGATTTGAAGTGGGTTTTATTTGTGGAAAATCGAAGTGTTGGGTTTAGGTCTTGATTCAAGATCAGTAGGAGTTGGTTCTTGGCTCGGTTCAAGACTGGAACTGTGCTTTGCTTTGCTTTCTTCTTCATACTTTAAACTCAAGATTGTAATGTTTTATGTAGGAGGATTCAGAATCTTTTTTTTAATTTGCTGAAATAGGTGGTTCTGAAAACACCATTGCACAAATGGGCTGTTTTTATTTGTTTAAAAAATGGGGTAATTAGAGCGAACTTAAAATATATTGAAAAAAAAAAACTCATATTCATCTAATCTTGGATTATTATATTCTTTCACCCAGCCTTTGGTAACCTTGATTTATTATGTTTTTTTGCCCCACCCTTGCTAATTACCTTATAATTTTTATGTCCTGCAATTGCTAACCCAGGATTGTTAGAATTGCTTGGTGTCATGTGCCAGCCAACCCCGGGTCCAACAAAACCTTAGTTGCGAGAGAAGCTTTATATGCGTCGTGCCAAAGGATCAAAGGTTTGTGAACTGGGTGGGTTCGGTATTAGTATTTCAGATGATCTTTTTTGTGACGGGCTCAAACAAAACCATAAAGCTCTGTTTATCTAGATGGAATAGAAGATACAACGTATTCTCCGGAAAAATATACACTCAAACAAAACAAAATTATCTTGGGAGTTTTTGTTTTCACTTTTCTAATAACACACTATCTTTCATAATGGCTTTGAGTTGTTTCATCTCTTCTAAGATTATATAGGGTCGTAACAATTCATACGCAAATGGTGTTTTGAAGTGAGTTGAAAATGGAGAAAATTTAGGTATGTTGGACTTGAAATAGAACTAAGTTGAGCCTGTAACTGTCACTGATTCGTAGGGACATTGGATGTCATCGTTGATGATAGTATATAAAAGATATTATTCAACAAAAACAAAAGAAAATTTTATGGGTAATAAGGGCTGATAAATCCTGATTTGTTTGTGATATGATTAAATTTGTTTAAAAAAATATATAAAGCAAAGGGTTATTTTCATCTTCAAGTTTTGGTATGTGTTGCTATTTCTATCCAAACAAAAAAAAAATTCCCTTCTGGCTTCCAAACTTTATAAAAACTTTAATATTTTCTTTAAATCTCGTTAGTAAAGTTAATTTGAGAGTTAAATATAGGGGTACTAATGTCCTTTTGCAATAAAATAATTCCAGCATTGTGGCATCGACATCGTGGTCCTGTGTCTAGCGCTACCGCCGCGGATGATCATTCCAACGAAGCCTACGTTGGAAAAATCGATAGGGAAAAGAAGAGATCCAGCTTTCGCTCTCTTCTCTCGATTCGGTACTTTGAAAAGGTTAATAACGGTAACCAGGAGCAAATGAATGTTGAAATGAATTAGTGTTATGATCGGAAGATATTGAGTATTAGTGGTTTGATTTTGTTTTAGTTTTATTGTTGTTTGTAAGTTTTGTAGTATGAAATGGTAGATCTGGTGTTGTTTAGATGAGTGATTGTTTGTTATGTCCGGTGGACTCTCGATTCTCCGGTGACTTCCATGTTGAAATTTGGGTGACCGGTAGCAGCAGACACGGTCGCACTGATGACGGCATCCAGTCAGCAATGGTGGAATTTTTTATTGCAAAAGACAAAATTACTCGTCTATTTAACACTCAAATTATTTGGATGAAAATGACAAAACATACGAAAACTTGGTGATGAAAATATCAATTTACTCAAAAATATATTATTTATTTTTTCGTTAAAAAATAACTAAAATCAAGAGACTAAACTTTACTGTATCATAGTTCATAAAAACATATAAAAATATTATAAGCATAACTTATAAAAATATGAAGGCAGTACTTCATGATAAAATCAAGAAAGCATGTAAAGATTTTCAGGTTGACATGCTATCATAGTTTGTCACGTGTAATCTTTGTTAGCAGAACTTGAAGTAGCATGTTCCCCATCTACAATATGTTTAGACCTAGTATTCCAATAAAGAATGTATCGAAATTGCTCGTCTTCAAAACTTGTTAGTATTACACAGGTTATAACGTAATATGGTGTTTGAATCAACTTGGTCATGATACCAACGGACTCAAACAGTTTGATTCCGTTGGCACCATGGCCGAGTTGATTAATATATGTATGTGTGTGTGTGTATATATATATGTATATATAGGAGATAGATCAAATGAAAATCACCTTTATAAGTAAAAACCATGAAAACCAATATCCACCGATCATATCTTTTCCTATTTAAATTTATTAATTTTAATTAGAAGGTTAATTATGTAATTTTTGCATCCTATAATTTTGGTAACTATCTACTATTTTAAATCCCTTGATTCTCTCCGGAATCAATTGATCTTTTGACAATATTTGAATCTATTTTTTTTAATAATCTTTACAATATTTCTTAATAATATCTATAAATCTCTACTAATCATCATATGAAGAACAAATGATCGACTTGTTAATTTAGTCTTTTGATCTTTTGATGATGGAAATCGAGAATAGAAAAATACTGCGAAGAAGCTTGATATGGATTTTGCACGCAAGTCAAAATTGGTATGCAATTACAAGTACGTGATTTTTACTTAATGATTTTAAAAAGTGATTGAAGGTATGTGATTATTACGCAAAGAATGAGAGTTCCTAGTTTTGATGATATACGACTCCAAGATTATTATTTTCATGATTTTCATATTCGTTTTAATCATTATTTATAATAAATCACATCAAGTTACGGATGAATCATGATTTTTTTGTATATGTAAACACATACACTAATGTGTGTTCTTGTTGTTCATAGTCTTCATGATGAAAAAGATGAAGAATTGAAAACCCTCGTAAGTTATGTATATGTCACTCTATAACAAAAGCAAAAGTAATCTTCTAATAACCAATGATGTTGGTAGACATTGTATTCTTCCTGTTATTAGATTACGTATATGTAACTATGACTCTACGAGTTACATATGTAAAACTATAGGTTACATTGAGTTACATATATGTAACTGCAGGACCGTTGAAGAGGGTCAATTACAACACAACAACACAAAGAAGAGATTAACTAAAACTTAATCAAACAGTAAACTGGATTAACCACAATAAGACACTAAGAACACAAGTAATGTAAGAGACATAACACAAGAGCATAAGTATATGATTTTTCAAGAATGCAATATATTGCTTTCTCTATGTTCTATTACAAGTGTTACAAAGCATATTAGAAAGATACAAGAACATGATATACTTATACTACATCCTACAGCCGGCTATACTTTGAAAGCCAGCTGGATACAATTGACTAGACACAAACAAAATCAATTGTAGAGTCAAAAGGCAGATTGTCTTTTCACTAGTGACTATGACATGTCATAGTTCACATTCTTATCTATTACAAAAAGGATAAAGCACATGAAGTATAAAGTTTACGGACTCAAGACCTCAATGTACAGTTACCAAAAGCATGGACCTTTTCACCAACTCATGTAAGTTGG
>BJCM01083709.1:0-26404 GCA_018326385.1 Flaveria bidentis | reverse complement strand
CTCACCAACCATTGTGTTGACATTTTAGTATGCTATTCTCAGGTCAGTAACCCGCATTGCCATAGGAGCACTTCACGGCTACACTTGCATCATAAGACTCAGTTTCAAGACATTATATCTGTTTTCAATGTTTTGTATTGTTCCTTGGGTTGGCACATGTTTTGCCACATTTTACATTTCTATTTCTTTGGGTTGTTTTTATTATACGCTTCCGCACAGTTTTCAAGTTTTTACTCTGGTTGATTTGGTTTAATTATTGCATATAGAATCGTTCTGAGTAACTATTGACTGTGATCCTGGTTTGTTCACACGCCTCGCGGTTAAACTCCGCACGTGGATTTTGAGGGTGTGACAAACGTCGATAATGACAAAAATACTTAGGTATACGTAAGTTGTATGATTTACATGTACGCAACTTGTAGTTACATATATGTAATCCCTGGTTTTTATAGTTTTTATTTATAATATGGTTTTCAACATATGTTTTGTTTGAAAAAAATCGGATTTAATATAGTACGTTTTCATTCAATGATATAAATTCGAGTCACTCTACATATTGGCGTATATATAGTTCAAAAACGAATCGGGTCGATTGTAATTTATAGATTATCACACAACGTACGGTGTCACAGCAACACACGACGGGTAAAATTGCTAGTTCTCACATAACTAGAAACAAACTAATTTTATACCTTTTAAATTAGATTATTAAATAATAAGATTGACAGTCATTTTATGATGATTATTAATTATAATTAATGTATTATTGGAATTAATTAATAATTGTTTTTAAATAGTTTTTTAATCTTGTCATGAGCAGGTAAGGGTAAGAATTAGATCCTAGAAACTAAATCACCCATTCATACAATTATAAAAATGTATATAACCCTACCTAAACTTTTTGGTTATGAGACTCTTCTCTAACAACTAAACCATGATTAAACATATCTAGGCATGTATATGTGATTCTGTAGAATCATCTACTACTCTACTAGCTAATAGCAATGTTATAGTTGTAAAGTATATGGAACCAACATCAAATAACTATTATCATAAATATTGTTATGATGAATTTATTATTAAAATGATAATATTTTAATCTATCATTTTATATGCATTTTAAGAAAATTTACATTTACGTAGACCCCTTTCTATTTATTAATATTTTGTATGTCATATAGAGTGTTTAATGTTAAATCTCGATAGTTAAGTCCAGATTTTGATATGTTACAACTAAAAGTTTTCGTATAAACTTTAAAAAATATATAGGCACGGCATATATCATGCCTCTTAAAACTATAATTATATTTTAATAGAAGTTACTACAATTATTGATAGCAACACTACATACCATACATTACTGTAAAAAGATGAACAAATAATTAGGCGTTCATATTATTATAACTATACAAATGTGATGTGTCACAAGAGCCTAGATTATGCGATGCACACGTGGCAATCACTTATTGGAAATCATGGTTAAGAAATGAAATTATTAAGCCACAAATTGAATAAAATAAAAGATACTCCAATATTGGGAGCAAATCTTCAGTATTCTCATTTAATGAATCAAGGAATAAAGTAGTAACCACCGCCCTAAAAAGGTAAATTAACTTCCGCACCACCTTTGATCTAAATTTATACCGTTATATACAGATAATAATATTGATATTTTATTCTACAAAAGAAATAAAATTAGATTCAAATATAAATAAATTAAAGATAATTAAGAATTTATATTTATTGGAAACTTAACTCTCATTTTGTGTCGTTAGTTTATTTAAGAGTTAACCCTTTACTTTTGAATCTCAAATTATCTTAATCACCATCCAACTATACTATAACATCTCATTTGAACCGAAAACTATCATAAAATGGTATGGTAAATTTTTTTGTATACAAAACTTTCTAGTATTAGAAAACAGAGTTTGAGTGTGAGGTGGTACCCAATTTTTAGGGGCTTCAATCTTGGGTTCTAGACACCGATTTCCAATTATACTTATCAAAATAAATAACGGATTAGGGGATCCGATTAATTTTGACACGACTCAAACAAAATTCCACGAATTAGATCAAATGAACAAGAAACAAATTAATTAATCTCACATTAAATTAAAATGAAAAAACTTCGGTAGGTTTGAGTAACAACACTAGCCCAAAGTCAAGTTGGTTGACGGTAAATGCAATATGAAATATTACATATCAGTAAAAATTAAAAGAATTTACTCTAAGAGATTGTAAAACCTATACCATGTAATAAATCACATTACGGTCACTTAGAAATGTTTAATATTATTTGTATAAAAAGTTTAACATTAATTAACCTAGTCAATACATGATAAACCACATTAAAAATGTTTATAATCAAAATTATTTAGGTGGACTTGTACATGACGAATCATCCAAAGTACCACATAAATTACTTCACTTCAAGTAATCATATTATTTGAAGAAATTAAGTCTAAATGCATGGGTCATTACAAGTCCCATGTGACAGCCCTATCATATTAAACATCGCTCTCATGGGGGTGACTACGTGAGGCATATTAAATGGTTTTTAATTTTAATTTTTTTTCACAAATCACAATGTTATACCTTATTTCCTTTCTTTTTAAATTAAAACCGTGTTAGCATCGAATTCAACCCACTGATTCCATTCAACTACTAGGGTTCAAGACCTTTCTCTTTACACAAACACTCATTACGTATTTTTATAGTGTTCACATGACTGCTTGTGTGATGTCTATAACACAATAGTTTTTCATCTCTATAACACTAGCATAACAAATAGTTCAATAATATTCCAATTCAGTTTACAACCACGATTGCAGTTTGATAGCTTTAAAAGTAACTTTTAATGGTTTATACTTTCGTAAAGAAGACTATAATTGGTACTTCCACTTTGCAATATTTTTGGTTAAAACTTCAAAAGCGTGAACATTTTAAGGTTAATTCGAAAGTATCAATATTAAAACTAAAAAAATGTATATATGTGATATCTATGCATTTTGCCCCAACTAGTCAATAATATATTGTTTTTTTCTTAATCGAAATGTATACCAAATTAGATATCGTATCATACATTTTGAGAATAGAAGGACAAAGGAGTGGTATAAAATCTAATCTCAAAGAAAAGTATTGTTTATAATCTTCTGTTAATGTTAGTATTGTCAAAGAATATAATGTATTATCTATACAACAAAAAGAATTTTTTTTTACAGATTTGACCAAGTCTTGATGATACGATACATCCATTACCTCTAGAGTAAGGTGTCTTGTAAATCCAAACAAAACAAAAGTTATACTAGTATTAAATTGTTTTTTAAGGTGATAGTTCCTGTTATTTTCCCAATTCACTCCGTATATATTACAAAATAGAATAGTACGTATCACGTGTATTACACATGTTAAATTCACTCCGTACATATTGTAATTACTCTAAGTAATAAAACTACATTATCGTTTTATATACTTTTGTTTTCAGCTTTTTTCTAGGTTAGTTTTTAAACAATTTGTTTTAAAACAAATCGCTTTTTAGAAACTATCATTTCTATAAATTTCCTTAGTATAACTTTGAGTTTAATTATTCCTGTTACATAATATACTTTTTTTTAAAAAAAAAGTTTGATGTTTTAGATAAATTCTCTACACGAATATGCTCATGAGGAAGTACTACACTGCTTGAATAGCTAAAAGAGCCTATTTCTGACACCACTACCGACTGAGAAGATGGCGAGCCCATTCATCATTTAAAACATTCCGACACCAAGCTAGCTAAATTTCTTCTGCATATCACTAGACCACCCCCGCTGACGAATAATAGGTACCACCACTTCAGGTTTACTTTATAAAAAAGATATTCTATTTAAAATTGCATTTGTAGAAAAATCTTTTTTTAATTTTTTTAAAAAATATTTTTAATCTAAAAAAGAATTGAATACTATCATTAGTAGTTAATGTAATTATTAAATAGGAAATAGATGCGAGAAAATTAGATTTAGAATGAGTAAAATTGTATCATGTAATCTCTAAAAACATTCTTTTATTAGTATAGATTCAATGACTCTGTTTATTAAAAAATCACAAAAAACAATAAAAACTATTATGGTGTAAATTAAGAGGATATCAATTGTCAGTTTAAAATAAATAATTACTAATAAATTATCAAACAAATATTCCGGAATATAAAAAGTTGAAGAATCCAATTAACTTGTTCTAAATTCTTATTATGATTAAAATATTCCTATGCAATACAATATGTCCCCACAACTTTCACCAAATGCCTTTTTAGTCCATCAAATTCACTTATAAATTCTCCCCTTCAACATCCTCATATTCACCTCCACCCCTGCATTCTGTATATCCCCTGTTCACACTTCATCAACCAAATTCAATCCAATGGCGAACCCGAATGTCGCGGTTTCCGATCCCCAATCCGCCATCGCGATGGCGATCACCGCTAACAATTCCGCCCTCTTCTCCCCCTCCCCTTACAATATCACCCTCTTTTCAAGAAACAAGTTCCCAAAGTGTATTGAAACCATGGTTGTTCATGGCGGAGGGGGGAAGAACATTGCGAGTGTCGACGCTATGAGAGCTTCTTCTCCGACGAGAAGCTCGTCGGAGAATAATGAAGAGAAAAAAGCTTGGATTGTGAGTGGTTGTTGTTGGTTTTTTTTTCAAAATCCTCTGTTTTTTGAGCTTTTGAATTGAATTATTATTGCTTTTTGGTGAAATAGATGAAGCATCCGTCAGCATTGAGTGTGTTTGAAGAGATTATGAGTGCTGCAAAGATGAAACAAGTTGTGATCTTTCTTGATTATGATGGCACTTTATCTCCCATTGTTGAGAATCCTGATCAAGCCTACATGGCTCCTGAGGTTTGTCTTCTTTTTCCTCTTAGAAAGTTTTTTTCTTTTTCAGACGTAATAATACGTTGAGAACTGTAAAAACACAAAGTATACAGTTTTACTTGTTTGATACATTGGACGGTTATTGCTGTTAGAGAAAAATATAAGACGCTTATTAGTCGTCTAATGTTTCTCTCTCCCACAGCTTTTAGCGTATTATGCAATTTTCATAGTTTTTATAACATATTGTTGGTTTTTGAAACTTATACATATAAGATGAATCTTGTGTGTGTGTGTGTTTTTTTTTCTTTCTAAATTCTTAAATGGTGGGTGCAGATGAGAGCAGCAGTGAAGAATGTTGCAAAATACTTTCCAACTGCAATAGTTAGTGGAAGGTGTAGAGCCAAGGTACATTTTTGGTTGGTTGGATAATAAGGTTAAACTCAAGTTACTTCAATTTATTTTCTTGAAATTATAATAAAATATTTTTATTTCCTTAGGTTTATAACTTTGTAAGATTATCCGAGTTGTACTACGCGGGTAGTCATGGAATGGACATCAAGGGACCATCGTCTCGCAAGCATAAGAAGGTACTACAATAAGATTATATATTTGTAAATATGATTTGTTTCAAGTGTTTCACCGTCTCTTCAAGATATATTTGATATATACAATCAAATGCGTTACTTATTTGTGTGTTTATTGTGTTTTAGGGAAATCAAAATGTACTTTGCCAACCGGCCAAGGAATTTTTACCAATGATGACTGAGGTATTATGTTATTATTGTTGTTATTATTATTACTACTACTATTATTATTAAAAAAATTAAGTATGGGTGAAGAAAAGTTAATATTTTGTTTTTCAGGTTTATGAAACCCTGTTGGAAAAAACAAAAGGGATTATTGGTGCCAATGTGGAAAACAATAAATTTTGCTTGTCCGTGCATTTTAGATGTGTTGAAGAAGAGGTACAAACTAAAAACTTTTGTTTATTGTTTTTATGATTAAGATGTTATTACAATAATAGTAATTATTTTTCTCTTAATGTATATAGAGTTGGAGTGATTTGGCTGATCGAGTTAAATCTGTTCTTAAAGATTACCCTAAGCTTCGATTGACTCAAGGGCGAAAGGTTCTTGAGATTCGACCAACTATCAAGTGGGACAAAGGCAAAGCCATTGAGTTCCTATTGGAATCACTAGGTACTTAAAAGTTTGATAATATATGCAGAAATAATGCTAAAGATGCTCATCAAAGAAGTATAATAACACGCTTATTGCTTATTTTCTTTCTTTTTGTGATATAGGTTATGCAAACTCAAAAGACGTCTTACCAATATATATTGGAGATGATCGAACAGATGAAGATGCATTTAGGGTTCTTCGAGAACGAGGACAAGGGTTTGGTATCCTAGTGTCAAAAGTACCGAAAGAAACTCATGCCGTTTATTCTTTACAAGAACCATTTGAGGCAAGTTTGCAATATAATTATCGTTGTGAGAAAATCTAGCAATTTATTGTTAAAATTTCGCTTATTTATCCATTTATTTGTACTTTTATAGGTCATGCATTTTCTTCAACGATTAGTGACATGGAAACGATCGATTCTACGCAGTCATTAGCAAGTACAGTGATCTTATGCAGATAAAGAAAATGACTCACTTCCCGTCTAGAAGTTTTGAAGAAGTGCGGGATGATATATGTGTAGTCTTTTTCGTGTTTGGATTACTAGATGTGTAGGAGACAAAAATCTTGTAAATAATATCACTTTGTGATTATATGATCAAGATGAGAGTACCTTTTGAAGCATGTATGAGAAAATCTCATACATGCCACGTGTTTTGTTAATTTCTAGTATTCTATAACTGATGTATTATCGTAAATTTTTTAGTGAAAAATTATGTAATCTCAGTCTATGTAATCTCTCATTTTGTAATGGATATTGAATTTATCTAAGATTCGTTCGTTTATATGTAGTGTATATTGGTGAAAATTATGATATATGGTGGTTGGATCTGTAATTATAGGTGTGAACGAGATTGATTTGTTAATATATATGATAAAGTCAACAATAATGAAAAATACTTTAATAATATATAACTATAATAACTATCATATTTGTATTAATAAAATAACATCTTTATAATAGTATTTTATAATTATAATATAATAATGTATAGAAGTATAGTAGTCATTCCATGTTTTTGAGGACTAAAGAGAAGTAACCATATTCATATCGTATTCAAATACATGAATGCAATATATATGATCTAATCTAAATATATAATTAACCGACTTAACCATAAGACGGTTGAATATGTTTAATTTTTAGAAATAAGGTTACATTTAAAATATTATTAGCAAACCAAATTATTAAAATTGTTACTTCTGACATTTATAGTACTTACAAGAAGAATTTGAGTTGGTCACCTTTAAATATATGTTTTCTTTCTTGCAGAGAAACCAAAACTGAGAACAAGAAATTAAAAAAATGTTTGCAGCTTCATTGGTAAGAGATCCAAGAAGAGTTGTGTTGACTTATACAACATACCTATACATACATAATTAAATACATATAATATGTGTGTATAATATAAAAACGTATAATATAAAAACATAACTACTAACATTTGTTAATGGAGCGAACATTATTTTAATTGCTTTAATACTATTTTTAAACTAACGGCAAAAAGTTTACAAGGCAACCTTATTAATTTGTCAATAACCAATGCAAAAATATTTTTAACGGCGAGAAATATGCATTAAAATTTAAGGAATAACCACTAATAAATAAAAACTATTTGGCTTTTGTGTTATAGTTTATATATACAATTACTACAATAATTAATATTCTGGTAAGCTAAAAGAAATATTTAGTCATTTTAATTCTACTATACATAGACATTAACTCGTATTTTTTTACATAACTAAACTTAACAAATAAAATCACACTACTTTTGTGGAAAAATACATTCTTACAACCCTTAGAAACTAGTATGAACAATAATACATAAACAAAATTAACATTAACATATAATTGAAGTTTCACATCTTTAAATGCAACATTTCATATTCTTTTTCAAAAACAAAAAAAAGTAATTAACAAATAAAAATACATACAAACTTTGAACACATGCTTCCTCGTGCATGCCTATACTTTCAGAACAAAAGCTTTCTAACTTTTTTAGGCAGATTTTGACTTCTTTACACACAGTGTAGAACTTTGGAGACTGCCCCCTAGCAACCTTGCAACCACATTGTCCTATAAAATAAGGTTATTTTTAAAAAATGTGAGAACCAATAATTAAAGGCATCTTAATGGTTGTAAAGAGCATCCAAAACAAGAACAACTTGCAATTAAAGATTAATTAATTGTGACTAATCTTGTTTTTTATTCCTGTAATTGAGGTTAATTGCATCAAGAAAGTGCAAACCACTCATTCACCAATGATATTGGCTTAGATATTAAACAAGTGGCACAATTTCCTAATCATGAAGATATGGAAAGCAATGGCCTTAAAACCTCCACAATGTTGTTAGAGATTCAAGAAAATCATCCAAACAATAACTTATGGAACACATAATCGTCTAGTTTGAATTCAAAACACACTAAGAGTAGTATAATCGTGTTAGAATTTTTACGAGTCTAAACTTCTATTAGAGATTAAATAAACTACTATATTGTAATATAATCGGGTCAGCTTAATGATGCAAAGAAGTATGTTCAAAAATCAAAACCTATCACACACATATCTTTAGTTCATCATATTTGTGTTAAAGGATGCTAGATTCAATTAAGGAAGGTGGTAAATTTTCCTATAGAGGGTGGCTAAGTAAAAGTAATTTTTTTACTATTAGGTCTTAAAAGGAGAAATCAATAACGTTAAAACTAGCTAGGGTTTCTTTTCTTCTTTATCTTTAGTTTACCTTTAGATTCTTCTATTTATAGAGAATATTAGACAGTGAAATCTAATTTCTTCATGATCTAAATATTTTGATGTAAAAGTATTAAGAGATAATATAAAATATAAGAATGGTAGAATTCTACAAACAAAATAAAAATACAAGTGGAGAACGAATCATTGATGTCATATATGCCTGTTTTGTGACATCACCGTATGTGGTGATTGTTTGATAATGTGTGGCGTTTTAAATCAAGATATCCAGTTGCAACTTATTTGACATAAATAAGATCATAATAACAAACACAATGTGTGTACATATATTATTTTGCATTTATATAAAACTGCGAATTAGTTCTATACATCATTAATCATCTAGGTTCATCAGCTAGAACTGTAAAGGTAAGTTCTAAAAATTTCTACTTTAGTCTGTAAAATTTATAAAAATGTTTGCATAACAGAAAAATATTCACATGGGTAATCTATAATACTCGCAAAATCAACGAATATTTGCAGCTTGTATAGTTGTATATGCTATTTTTTATAGTTGTAAATATAACGTTGAGTTTTTTGTTGATTTATGGCACTATTAATTTTATCACAAATTGAATTGGTTTTTTTAATGTCAAATGTGCGACCCTGTTTCAGATGATAGGTATTATTTTAATTGGGTCCAACTATTCGTATCGCAAATTGAATTGTTAATTAGTTTAAAGTTTATAACATCTTATATGATTTAAAAACATAATATTCACACAAGTACTTTACTGAACTCATATGCCATTCAATTAATTTTTAACTAGTTTAAGTGAAAAAAGTATGTGTATAATTAAAATAATAAATAAAAAACTTAATATGTAAAAGATAGAATGTGTGACTTTTTCATATTATCATATTTATAAGATTATCATATTTATAACATTATCATATTTATAAGATAAACATATTTGAGAATATTAACGCTTTTTATGACTTGATAGAGAATGTATTATGTATACAAGCAGCTTATCTTCCATGTAATAAAAAATTGCTAAAATATACCTATGTAATAGTCAATATTTTCTAACATAAGAGGTTTAGGATAATATAATCTCAAGTTGTTCTTTTCAAGTAGGTCAAATTTTCTTACCTACGAAGAAACTGGTCAAAATAAATGACATAATCAGAACTTTGACCAATTATGTACGTGTTTGTTAATTGGAACATGTTCAAAAGTACGAAAGTTACTAACTTTAACATATGTGACCAATAATACTTAGCTTATGTTCTTTTCATTAAACAATAAAAATAATAAGCATTGTCTTCGCGACTGGATCGGACTGGCCGGTCCGACCGGGGATCAGTGCGGTTCGCTATGAATCGGTTTTGAACGGTTGAACCGGTCGGTTCTTCTGAACCGGTGGTCAAACCGGGAAATCGGACCGGTTTTTTATTTTTTTTATTTTAATGGGTAAAAACAGAGTGTTAAATCATAAATTAGTGTGTTGGATATACAAATATAGTTAAGTTTTATATATAACTATAATATATATACAAATCATATATAAATTACTTATATTTAACTACATATATAAATATAATTAAAATATAGTTAAATCTGGTCCAACTGGTCCGACCGGTCCGACTACCAAACCAGTAAGGCGTCCGGTTTGACGTCCGATCTGGTTCTGAAATCATTGATAATAAGTATAAAATTTACTAAATGCATATAAATATTTATTCTCTCACTTTGTTATTTTTATTCATGATCTTGCTTACAACATAAGGTATTTGATCAAACTATGTTCATATTGACCAAATGTATATTAGAAAAAAAAATTAGTTGGTTTTTTATTTGTATGAATAGTAATATGATGAATAGGTATAACGCGATCACATGAGCCAAGAAAAATGAAACATGGAACAATACTGCAACAATAATTTATTTCTTTATATAAAATATGTTTTTTAAGAGCAAACACAACATATATAAAATGGTAAAATAATTCTTGCTGCTTTTCTCAAAGACAATAACATGAACACCTTAGGCGCAAAACAAAAGTAATATAATATAACAATTTTTGTTATTTTTCATTGATTAAATGGTAGAAAAGTATTCACAAAAACACAAACTTTTACAACACATGAATAATAATGTAACACTAATCTAGAATAAGAAATCAACCTTAAATTACCGTTGTTAAGAGAAAAGGAGTCATTATCATCGGCACAGTGATAATGACAAATATATGCGTAAGGGTTATAAAGAGTGATAGAGATAAACTGAGAGACGTGTGGTAAAATTAAAAGAACAAAAATAAACACCGGGTCGATTGTCATATGGTATCGATTATGAAAGAAACAAATATATATGTTCCCAATTTATCTTTAGGTATCAAGTATACTATACAGTATGTAGTATGAAAACATATAAACTACAAATTCTTGGTATGCTATGTAGTTTTAATAGAAAGTCATCTTTATGATTTTATATAATCTTTTATATGTAGCTAGTAAGGTAACAACTAATCAGAACACATAAATTAAATCATATAGATAAAAGAATTCATAAATTTGATAATTTAATATCTCTATATATACGTTTGATGCCCTTTTAAAACATTAAAATTGTTTTGTGGTTGTTCTTATGAATTTAATGCCAAATATTGTATGTGGTCCAACAAACTCATGTGAACAAAATCATTATGTTGCATCTCTTAATTTGTGTACTTTTTAAATAAAATAATAGTTTAAAACTTAATAAGACACTCAAACAGATGTATAAAATTATAAAACTATAAAATTATAAAATTATAAAACTTCAAGATTTTGACTTATATGCTATAATTAATAATTTTATTATTTATTATTGTTCATACTACTATTTAAACATTTATTAGAATCCTTCTGCTTATTTCTGTGAGTATATATATTATAAAATTTATAAGAAGTTCTGACCATCTAAGGGATTGTTTGTAAGCATCTGAATCAATCTCTTAATAGTTTAGATGTTTGAATAGTTTAGCACTTAATGATTTATACTATTTGTTTCGAAAGCAAATGTTTGAATGGTTCAGACATTTGTCTCTAAATAGTTAAGCATTATACTAATACTGAATGATTAAAAGATTTAATACTGAATGGTTAAGACCTCTTATTTGAATTTGTCAGACATTTGTATTTGAATAGTTAATCGATATACTATCTCTTAATGATTTAAACCTTTTAATGATTCAATATATATACTTAATGGTTTAGACTTCTATTGATTCAATACTTGATCATTCAAAAATTGTTAAACAACCCCTCTAGTCATAACAAATTGTGAAATTTAATATGCATATACATGATTTAATTCGTATGTGTTGCATATGAATTATATATATGAAATGAATGGCATTCTTAAAGAAGTGACATATATGTAATAAGAGTATACTTTAAAACTAAAAGTCACTATTGATATATTAAATATAAAAAAATAAGTATCATATACTAATTAATAATAAGTAAATAAAAAGTTCTTTGAGGTTACTTGACTTATCACTGACACTTGGATCTACCTTTAATCTTTACCAATATTAAAGATCATTTATTTTTAAGAGCTTTTTATGTCTTAATATTTTAACAAGTAGAATATATATATTTTTTATAACTGTCATATATATATATATAATTATTATTATTGTAGGATCTTAATTTGTGTACTTAAAAAAGAAAGGTTTAGGTATTGAAAGAGAAACCCACTTCGAAAATATCCATTGTATTGTTGAAGAAGCGTTGGACTCCACTTGAAAGTTGAAACACCACCTCAAAATATTAATTTATCATTTTTATGAAAATGAATTGTGTAAATATTGAAAGGATAATAATTAAAACATAATGTATACTATATATGAGTTATCAATAGCGACATTGAACCCTTAAAAGTTATAACTCACTATGATCAATAAACAACCACTAACAAATTAAAAATTCACTATGAAATCTCACTCACATGCATTTGTTTACGACTAATTAAGAGGTAGATAATTATAGCTCAAGTATATTATTACTTATTCTCCTAACATTTTCTTGAATTGAAGAATGCATTATAAGCACCACCTGCTAGAAAATAGCTAACTTATATGGTGTTACAATGGAGACGTTTTTTTCTTCTTGTTTTGGGTCATGACATCGGTGTGAAAGAGAGGATATGAATGTCGGGTTTTCCAAGGAAGAAATCAGTGACCACGACCAACCACAAAAAAATTTGATCTGCTAAAAATAATATACATTGTTGAATCTAATACTTTATTTATCGAAACATAACAAAATTAACAGTTTATATTCATTATGCTAAGAATAGAATGAATAAATGTTTTAAAAAAATAGATGATACGAATTTTATAAAATTGTAAGCGTTGAATTAGAAAATAATAAACATTCGAATTGTTGTAATAAGACATTTAATGTGGATTATAATTTCCTCTATTTCGATAGCCATTAGATTGGTAAAAGGGGTGAATAAACGAAATACAATTGTGCAATAAATCCTAATTATAAATACATGTTACAATATAACTTCGATAAACAATTATATATAAATGTATGGCATGAATCTGGATACAACACAAATTATTTTAAAAAATGAATCATACAATGTGCAAGTACTAATCTACACGTAATTAGGTAATATAAGTTGTACTTAGGTAAACAATATATAAAAAAGCAAATTGGATTATAATCCAAACTATTATTTATTAGCAATAATAAATTATTATATTAATTTGGCCGGTAGCAATCATTTATTTTTATTACCAACAACAATTCTAGTAGTATTATTATCATACTTTCATATTCGATTCGTACTTATTTTAATCTCGATTTAGCATGTATGTTTTTTCATTTTGTTTATAATCATTATTGTGAACGAAATCGAGCCCAAATCACAAGTAAATTTTTAATAATTGTGTTAATTGGATTGTTGTTAGTAATAATTATGTTATTCAATAGTATGGATTATTAATTGGCCAATAAGTAATAGTTTGCGATTATTAAAATTCAATTTGCCTAAAAAAACAAAGTAATTTGATAGTTTTTTAAATACATAACATATACATGTTTATGTAGCAAGCATAAAATCTCAACAAGGTGAGCCACAAAAAAAGAATTATAAGATGTAAATTTATTCATATTGTTTTTGTGATAACTTAGCGTGATACATATACATATATTATGGGTATGTTCCAATACTAAACAAATCTCACCTAGAAACCATAAGAAGTAAAGAGGAGACAATACACATACATAAGCGGATTTAACAAGTGACAAGTATTTGTGTCCATTTATCTACGCTGATATATGGCTAACGTAACAATTATTATCATTGAACAACTTAGCTAAATTAAATTAGTCCAAAGCTCTCTTCTTCTTATCATCATCATGTTGTGCAAGCACGGCTCCAACAGAATCCTAAGTTGGACTGTCAATTAAATGTTTTAACCGCATATTGTCATGTGTGATTAGTACTAATTTCCGACCTGTACACATCATATAAATTCGTTACAAACATATCCACACAATGTAAAATGATTTAACCATACAATATATTACACCAAATGTTTAAAAAAAGTTAATGATGAGAGAAGTCAACATAATAGGAGATTCACACTTCGAACCCTCTCAACCATTACTTTAATTAACTACGAGGTTTTCACATCTATAATCTTAACTATTAAACTAGTCTCATTCAAATTAGGTGAAATTTAGTTTCTTTTTAGTATATATTATGTAATTCGGGTTGGTAGTTTAATAATAATAATAGCCAAATGTATTTTGGAACACTAATTCAATCACAATTAAGAGTAGTTATTTCTAACAACAAATATGCGACACTACTTTGGAGTATAAATGCTATTTTAATGGGGCTCACAAAATCGGCAAAACAAAGACGCGGTTGAAACACCTCTTTTTTGCATATTCATGTGTGTTGTTATATACTTATCTTTCTATGGGGTTTAACTATAAAAGAAACTATCATATCAAAGAACATTAAATTTGAATTGATGTTAAGAGAAGTTATTGATATACTACATTTATACGCATTAGTTTTCAGCAAACATTAAGAAAATTTACTTTTCAAATAAAGTATATTTCTTAAGATAAGCATAAGAAAATTTGCATTTTTTATTTAAAAAGAAAAAAAAGCTTAAAATATTAATACAAACGACTACCTGTATAATAATGTTATACGCCCGTATAATAAGGTCATTCGTCCGCATTATACAGTTGTTTGCCTGTATAATTGGGTCATCCACTCGTATTTTCTTATTAAAAAAATAAAGTTCAAAAATAAAAATGGTTGTCTATTCCTACAAGGTCATTCACCCGAATTATATAACGGTTCGTCCATATAATACTCTCGCCTACTCGTATAGGAGTAAATTATGGTCCATCCGTATAATACGCTCGTCTACAACGTTGAAGGCAGCAAAATTACTAAATATATGCGTTTCTCTAGTCATACTTGGACACATGGTTGGATTTCATTGATCACAAACACCAACGACCAATCATTATACATGGACGTTAACGCTCACGTCTGAAAGAACATGTTGAGAACAAATAGCTTTTCTTTTTTAACAACAAATTTTATTACTAACAAAATAATAACACTAGCAAGAAACTAAGACCCATACAAAACATAATATACGTCAACCGAAATAGATCAAAATTACACAATTTGTATCACTACATATTCTTTACGCTTCTTATATATTTTACCCAAGAAAATGAGTTGCAAATGACTACAACCACCACCTTTGAACAAGAAGCCGTTTTGGAATAAATAGTTAATAAAATATAACGTTTTGGGGTAAAAACTAAAAAGGTAGATAAATGGTGGGGGAATTTTAGGAAGGTGTATGGGATATGGGTAGGTGTCGATAAGACAAAAACCCAAAAAAAAAGATATAAACCTTTTTGGCGTGTAAAGAAGACTTTCCACACCCATTATTGGTACATCAAAAACCCATACTTAACACATAACTCATCAATTATTGTTCAAAATCCCCCTTATATTTTTAATGATAAATGATAACTAGATCTTACATAAAATATAATAATAATAATAATAATAATAATAATAATAATAATAATAATAATAATAATAATAATAATAATAATAATAATAATAATTTATATATCTTAATAATAACTAGATTATTACTACGCACTTAGCCACAAGACTGGCTGGTTTGTGTACCGATTTGATATTAGATGCATGAAATAGAATTGCTAACATTATTTTAGCACCAAAGGCAAACCCAATATGACATTGCCGCTTTTGGAAAAAGGTTGTGTTGGTGCATTTGATGATACGGACTGCTGGACTTTGTTTTCTTGGACCGCTTTTGCTCTTGACATTGGAAATAAACATACAAACATTAAGACAAAGGATTTAAAAGTCGTGAATCAAACCAACGTTGCTATTGGATGTTATATTTATGTGTTTGTGAGTTGTGACGTAGTTGGATCATATGTTAATGGTTCGTAATAAGATTGATCATTGCAAAATATAATCAAATGACACAATCGTAACTACTTACTTCTATACCGCTTGATAATCAGTTATGGTTTCGGTTACAAAAACGGGTTCATTAGTCTTACCGGTGATTTTCTTTCACCTCTACTTTTAAGAAGTTAGACTTGGTGGGCTTCTCAAATAGAGAAGCAGCCCGACTCCCAAGTCCCAATGGGCTTAGAATTGCAGTTTAACACAAACAACTGGGCCTACTTGCTTATTTTGTAATGGATCGCTAAAAGAAATATTTAGGCCCAAAAAACTGGTCTCAACTCTTTTATCAATATAAAACATATTCAATGTGTATCGTAAATCATAATGAGTTCAGGAGCTATAAATATTATTTTTAGTAAACCCGTAATCCGTATATTATACAGATTGAATAAATAATATATTAATATTATAAATTTATTAATTATAAAATAATATTTTAATATATGATTAAAATTATATATGAGAAATTAATAAAACAGTTATATCAATTTTTTAAAAATTTATTTTAAATTTTTCTTAATTAGAAATAACATTAATAAATAGATCTCTTTCTTAATTTATTAAATTTTAAAAAGTGTTAAATAATATTATTAGTAATTAAGGTAAGTTATAACCTATAATAAAAGAAAGTTTTCTTAAGACACGTATAATTATCTTGACATATCAAATGACACGTGTCATCATTCTAACATATAAAAAAAACATTTTTCCGACTCTATCTAATAATAAATACGAAAATTATAAAAACATTTAATTTTCCTTTCCTTTTTAACTAAAATATATTAAATCAAATATATCTATATTTGTGTTTTTTG
The DNA here is from genome assembly GCA_018326385.1 of Flaveria bidentis. Classification (NCBI taxonomy): domain Eukaryota; kingdom Viridiplantae; phylum Streptophyta; class Magnoliopsida; order Asterales; family Asteraceae; genus Flaveria; species Flaveria bidentis. The sequence continues at coordinate 9,304 of BJCM01083709.1, read as the reverse complement.
TCTCTCTCATATTAATGAATTTATTGTAAATAAGTAAAACTAACTATTAAACATCTAAAATATAAGCGTAGTTATTTTAATAATTTATTAAAACATATTAAATATATCTTAATAATTTTTAATTCGTTATGTGTTATAATTTTTAAATATTCATTGTATATTTATTTCACCAATATATAATAACATATTGAAAATAAAATATTCATAAAACTAATGTTTATGAAATATTTTATTTATTCCACCCATTTAATACATGAGTTCTAACATAGTTATTTAATACGAGAAGGAGTCAGGGAAATTTTGATGTTGATGATTGTGGTATTAACACGTGTCATCATAATATAACTTTTTATTAATATAAAAAAATTAATTCTAACCTAGAAAGTGATATTTTAAAAGTAACGGGACGTAGGAGTTAAATAATAAACGGAGCCATTCCATACAAAAATATTGTTTTTACCGGTACATGTCACATACTCACACCAATTGAATGCGACATTTGTTAATTTAAAAATAAATTGAACAAGAACAATATGTATAGTCTATAGATACCAATAAATATGTTTCGTTTGTCACTTGTCATCTTTTTAAACTACCTTTTTGACACTTGTTATTTTTTTAAACATTCTCATTTTATTTTCCTTCCAAAAGGGTATTAAAATAATTTAAACACTCAAATAAATTTCTCTCTTTTCATAAAAATTAATTTGGTCAATTGATTTTTCTTTCTCATCTATAGTTTTTTAAAATCAAATTATGTTTTTAAAATTAAATTTTATTAAGAAAATTAAAATTCATGTCTTTTCTAAAACATTAAACCTTTTGAAACAAAATACTTTAAACTCGTCCTTTTTAAAATAATTATAACATATATGGAATTTTCTAAAAGCAGTTTTATTAAAACAGCCAGAATATTTAAAAACTTTAGTTTTTAATAAACAAGATTTTTATAAACAATAAATTTTTATAAGAAAATATTAAAACAAATATTTAAAAATAAAACTATTTAGATAAGAGAGTTAAAAATAATATAATTGTTTTATCTCTTGAACAAGTACGTAAATATAATTTTATTTATATCTTATATTAAAATATCGTACTGTAATTTTTCGTGTTTATTACCTATATATTGTTTATTTACTTGAAATAACTACTCATATGCATTTATAATCATATTTTATTTTCAAACATGGTTTCATAATTCACAAATTTATATTACTAATTATTTATTATTGTATTTATTCAACACATGTAATACATAGGATACTAACCTAGTATTATATATAAGATACATTTACCTTAATTTTAAGAGAAACCATAAATAGTTATATTTGAAATTTTTGCCATTATTTTTTATCTAAGGTGGAGGTGGAGTGATTTAATTGGTCAATTATATTCAACCACTAGGATTTTCTTTTAAATACATTAAAAGAACATAAGATACTAAGAGGAAGATGAAGACGGTAGTGGTTCGTCGGATGATAAGGCCTTATCATTATGTTGAAACTTATGTTTACCAACTTTTTATTTTCCTTATTAGACGATTTAGAGTATTCATACAATACATAAATAGATACTTGTATGGCCTAACTATTTCAAAAGATGAAATGTTTCTAAAAAACATAAGAATCAACAATGAAATGTTTCGTGTCTTAACTTAAGGGTTTTCTAAAAAGAAATTAGTAGAAATCATGACACAACGTTTAAATCCTAGCTTCTATCTAGCTTCTTGTTAGATTTTACGAGATATTTTATTTTTGGCTGTTAAAATAAGAAATATCTTAGTTTCGATTCTCATATAACTTTTACATATTTTTACATATAAGCAATGTTGTTGAGACCGGATCAGACCGACTGGTTTAACCGGTCCGACCGGGAATCAGAGATGTGTCCGAACCGGTTCGCATCGATTCGCTTTGGAGGTGTTCGACCGGTTTGTTCGTCCTGAATCAATGATCGAATTGGATTTTTAAAAAAAATTTGACTTTAATGATTGAAAACGAAATACTGAACAATAAATTAGTGTGTGTGACGTAAAAATATATTTTAAATTTTATGACGTAATTATGTTATTAAATCCGGTTCAATCATCAAATCAATAACACGTTCGGTTTATCGTTTGATTCAATTTCGAAAGGTTACGTATAACTATAAGTCGCAAACTCGCAATAAATACATCCCTCTTGCTTTTCAGAAAAAGTCAACGGTCAAATCAACACTTCACCAATGCTCACCGTCGATCCAACTCACTCTCTCCGGTCAACAAGATCACTCTCATCACCGGAGCCGTCGCCGGAAAATATCTCCGACGACTTCGACCGGCTGCCGGACCCCATCATCCTCACAATCTTCAACCACATCTCCGACACCAAAACCCTAATCCGATGCCGACTCGTAAACCGCCGGTTCAACTCACTCGTACCCCAAACCGACTCGCTCCTCCTCCGAGTCGACCGAGTCATCTCCTCCGTTGACTCCGACGACGACGGCGACACCTCCTCCGTCATCGGCTTCATCAAATCCATCGTGAAGTCGATTCAGGAGCTGATATATCATCCCCAAGGTCATCCGATTCACAGCGGTTGTGATAATCGTCAATTGCAGTACTCTCCGGCGATGATTTTACGTGAATTTGAGAGGATTAGAGAGGTGGAGATTGAGTTGCCGTGTGGAGATCTGAGGTTGGAGAAACGAGCGGGGATCAGGTGGAAGGCGGAGTTCGGTAGGACGTTGAGGAGCTGCGTGATCCTAGGGTTCCGATGCGGTGGCGTAGGTGAATCGGATCTCGGCGGTGGTGGTGGTTTGAAGACGAGAGTTGTTTGGACGATTAGCGCGTTGATTGCTGCTTCCGCGAGGCATTACATGGTGAAGGAGATAGTGAAAGAGCACGCGAATTTGTCGAGATTGATAGTTAGAGATCGAGAAGATGAAGGTACTGTGATTATGAACGAATCTGGAATCAGAGAGTTTAGAGACGATAGAGGTGGTGAAAATCACGATGAAGATGAAGCGGATAGTGATGACGTCACCGGCGGTAGCGTGTGGTGGCGGAGTAATCGGACTAGAGTTCCGGCGGTGTGGATGAGAATGAGGCATGAGGCGAAATTGGAGCTATCGAACGGTGTAACGATGGAAGGTGCGACGTTGGTGGTGGTGAGACCTACGTCAGATGCAACCGATGTGGAAGATGAAGATGAACGTCGATGGGATGAAGGTCTGGTGGCTGCCGGTGGAGGATTCGACGGTGTGTACGGTGAGGCGGTGGCGAAACTGATCAATCGCCGGAGTTATCTTCTCGAAATGAACTCCTTCTGACTGCATACCTCCAAGGGTTAGTTTCCTTTAGTGATTTCTTGTTACTGCTTCTTCTTCTACAATGCATATAATGTGAATCTGTTTTGGTTTCTTATATGTATATTGCTAGTGTAAATGAATCAATTATCCATGATAGAATCTACAGTTTCTATGTGTATGCTACAAGTTAGTTGTTCATAGTTGTTTTCCCATCAAATGTTCTTTGCCATTGTACGAATAGACGGATGGTGATAAGCGTTTGAGTACATCTTACAGGATTCTTAGGTTCAAATCTACAGTTTCTATGTGTATGCTACAAATTAGTTGTTCATAGTTGTTTTCACATCAATTGTTCTTTGCTATTGTATGAATAGATCGCTAGTGGTAAGTGCTTGAGTCCCTTTGATAGAATTATTAGGTTCAAATCGGATTTCTGTATTTCTCTGGTTTGTCTTGAAACCCTTATAGAGCTAAAGGTCACCTGCCCAATACAAACTGCATATTAGGTGATCCATTGGTCTATGCTACTGTTTGGAACATTGAGTTGCCCTGAAACAATGAGGTAACTAATATATGTTCATATTTAGTGTCAATGAATGGAGTTTTGTGCACATTGTAGATATGAAGTGTGTGTAACAATCACCATCAATTTCAATGCAAGTGAGCTTGTCGTGACTGGATTTACCCATAAAGTTAGAGATTTTTGAAGGGGCGGGGTGAGGTGAGGAGTCATATTTGTGTAGAAAGAAACCAAAGGAAATACCACTTTTGCTATTAGTCACAAGGTATAACTAGAGTTAAAACCGTTCGCTGGTCGTGTATTTCAATGTACTGATATGTCAAATGAAATAAACATTTCAGCAACATAATATAAAATATAAAGAAATCAATAAGTTTACAAAGCTAATAAACAAACTAAGAAAAGTGGTTGTAAACATATAAAGTAATTGCAAAACAGATTTAACCTATAATAACCAAAAGCAATGTACTTCAAGCAGCAATAGGATTAATTAGAGTTGCTAATTAGAGTTTGAACCTGCATCAGGGGATATAAACTAAATCCGCTTAAAGTAGTGCTAAGGGTGTATGAATTGGAGACTAATATATGTTATATGCACCTCTAAGTGCCCAGAAGAAGTGATCTCTAGAAACAGGAATCTCATGACAGTTTCTCGAGCATTGGAACTTCTTCACATAAAACTGCAGTCCAGTTCTTTGAGCATGAAACATCTTCAATACATAAACTCTACAGAATGAGAATGAATGATGTGGGCTATGGACCTTGTTTACAACTGCAAATCCAAATCAAATAACCAAGGGATGAGAAACTAGCCTACGCTGATGACAAGTGTGAAAGAATCGAGAAACCCAGATAGAGACTTGAATGAAGACGGGCGAATTGTACCCTAATAGATGTTGTTGAACTCCGAGTCGCAAAAGGGGGTTATGAGTTAAGTAAAGAATGAATGAGCGGTTGAGCGGAAGAGTGACTATAAGCTTCATAAATAACCACTTTTTATGCCGTTTAAACTTTAACCCCTCAATTTAAACAGTCAGATTTAATCCTCTCATTATTTGTTAGTCAGGAACTAAGCAAAAAACGGTTACACAAAACATGATAAAGAATTAAGTATATGTATATATGTATATATCTATATATCTATATATATATAATACTAACCTGTAAACTTTTTGTACATTGTTTGTAGCTGGCCATGGCCCATGCGCCTTAGGTAGCCCACCAATGTTTTTGTGTAGTGTATGAATATATATGATATATCCTTGGGTTTTGGCTTTATTTTGCATCTGTTGTGTTGCCTGCCATTTCACTTGTCTTCATCATTACTTTCTTGGATGTATTATGACAACTTTAGTGTTTAGGATCCAATATTAACAATCTTCTTTTATATGTATTTTAATTAATGCTTTTTGAATTGCCGTTTATAATAACTAATTTTATGTGAGATTTCATTTCTAAATATCAGTGGTGTTAAATTCGGATATTCGAAAATTCAAATATCCGAGTTTTGAATAAGGATTTGGATAGTGAGAACGGATATCTGAATTTTAGTACATTCATTCAGCAACAAAAACAATCCGACTAGAAAAGATAAACAGCAAAATCAATGTCCAAATACCACCAACTCAAATAAACAAATACAACAGCCATACGAAAATGAAAATAAAGCAAGGTGATTTCTCTTAGTAATTTAACTACATCATGAACAAGTTTTGCCTCGTTACCAAGGAACATCTACAACACCACAACAAAACTACATTAGTGCATGAGCCTTAGGATGAATAAAGTGCTAATTATTCAAACCTTTTATACTTATTTTTCTAAAATGGCATGTTATAAAGATATGTGTTAAGTTAGTTTGAGCAAACCCAGGCCTATGTTATGTACCTTGTTTCCAAAGTTGAGTACAATGACATGTAATCAAACTTTGTTTGCTAGGGCTAAAGTTTAGGTCTCACATAAACATATGCGTTCAATTTTCATGATATCGCTAATCATGTAATGCTGCTGCCTGTTAATCATGTTCAGAATATTTAGATTTTAAAAGAATTTAAAATGCTATAGAACCTCTATACAACATCAATGTATACCATACAAGACTTGCATTACAAGAATAGGAAACTCTAAAAGGTTTAACATGTGTTTCTGTTGAATGATGAACCAGAAAGCAACAATATTTGGATAGTAATCTTTTTTGTTGCTCTTTTATTTGCTGCTCACTTGCAGAAAAGAAAAACGGGAATTCAGGAATTCGGCCCTTTTTAATTCTTACAGGGCCTGTTTGGTTTCTTAACCTATTACACCAACTATAGGTGCACAAACCGGCTTCAGAATCCAAACCAGGTCGTGCTGAACCTGGTTCAGGACATGGCCAACAAATTCCAGATCATGTTTGACCGGGTTCCGCGTCGGGTCCAACCCAGGCTCATATTATGTAATTTATAACAATATGATGGATTCATAGTGGGTTGAACTGGGCTAGATTCGGGTGGGATCATGAAGAACCTGGGTTAAAACCGGGTCGGTGAATGGATGTAACCCGGTTTGGAACGGTCGGTTATACCAGGTCGAAACCAGGTTAGGAGGGCACTGGGTTGAATCCGGGTTGGGCCCTAAACATATCATTTTTCCTGTTATTTCTTTAAATTTTTAAGTGTATGGACAAGATAAATTGGTCTTTCAACATTTCATTTAACAAAAATATTTAGGGGTGTTTGTTTTTTAAGAAAAACTAACCTCTTTTGTTTATGACCTGCATACCACGTGTAGACGTTGAGGTCTGCAAAGTGTTTGTTTTTTTTTAATACCTTTTATTAAAAAAGATGTGTTGCACAAACACTTTCAAAGTTTTCTAAACTTGATCTGCAAAGAATTAAACACCATTACCCACCACCACCATCGTCTATCGCCACCATTGTCCACCTGTCTGCCGCCACCATTGTCCACCTCCACCCACCGTCTGCCACCATCACCACCCACCATCTACCTTCACCACCACCGTCCAACACCATCATATACCACCATAAGTTGATTTTAACAATCTGCAAATTTTTAAAAAACATACATTTTTTTTGTTGCAGACTGAAGAAGTTTGGTCAAACTCTTCTCCTGCAGATGTGATTCACAGATTTCAGACATTTTGCTGCAAACATTTTACTCTAGAAAAAACAAATAACACTTTAATGGACATCAACCGTGACAAACCCTTAACATAAAGTATGATTTGTGTGATTTTTTAAGGTATTGTCATAGAATAATAAGCAAGCTTTAAAAGTGTTTTAATTTGATCATTTATTTATATTTTTGCTCAAATCGGATCATCAAACAATCAAATCGAGTTATCATTAAATTTTCTTATGTCAAAAAATAAGAGTGAAGTTACTTTTTATTTTAATACTTGGTGATATGAATTTTATTAAAACGAACTGTGTTAATGCTCACAAGATTTACTAGATGCCTACCACACCTGGCGAGGAATTCCACTAATAGAATGAAGACGTATTAGACATCTTCTGTGCTGAGCTTTCACACGTTCACAAACGCATAACATTAGCTCAACACTGTATTTACACATTTTTCAAAAATAAAAAAACATAACGTTGCATCCTTTTTTCAAACTTTCTTTCATTTCCACCTATTTATTATATTTTATATTTACTTTTATCATCAAATTGTCTTTTATAACAACTCCTTTAATTTTTAATGTAAAATACTAGAGATTACATTAACCAAAAACTACAAATTACATTAACTTAAAACTAATGTATATGTGTACTCATCATTAATTCATATGATCGTATAGCCAATTTAATTTATTTTTTCCACCCTTCTATTCTTCAAAATTTAAATAATCCATAAAACAATTTAAGAGTAAATTATTATTTTGGCCCCTGAGGTTACGACCAATTAACCATATTAGCTCTAAAAGGAATCTTTTAACATATTAACCGGGTTGATTCAATCCTTCACGTTTTATTTCTTAACTGTTTTGGTTTTTAACACTAACTGTGTTAACTTTTTTTTGTTAAGAGTAAGATCACTTTGGTCATTTTCCACCTAAAGGACTATTTATGTAATTGTCAGACCTTTAAGGTCATTTCCCATCTTCATCTTCATCACTTATACCAAAATCTAAATCTTCAATGCATGGACTCATCGGACTTCTCCACCAGCAAGTCTCCCCGGTCACTCCAAAGCCCTCGTCCGACACCCCTCAGAGTCAACAAAGACTCCCATAAGATCCACAAACCACCAGTCCCACCACACCACCACCAACCACCACAACATCACCACTAACAACCACCGCAATAGCATTGGTCGTTGGTCATCATCTACATCGTCTCCCAAAAGGTAATCCACACAAAACAAAAAAAATCATGACTCTGGAACAAAGTTTGATCAATCCATCTGTATCATCTCTAGTGGGATAATAGTTCTCCGCATTCCAAGACATTGGCGGTGCTGTGTTTCCAGCGGCCAGATTTGCGTCCACTATGGAGGCGACGTAGTTGCTGGAGGGGTGGAAACCATCAACAATGGGGGATCTGAAGATGGGGATGGGGTGGAAATGGTTATTTCGTCGGAATACTTTCGTCGACGCCAGGATCGCTGTAGTCGATTTTTGGCGAACTTGTTTTCGTCGTTGCTGGATGTTTTTTTCCAGAAAAAGTTAACGGAGTTAGTGTCAGGGGCAAAACAGTTGAGAAATAATACGTTAAGGGTTGACGTGTCAAAAGATTTCTTTTGGGTTGATAGGGTAAATGACCTTAATCCCAGGGGCCAAAATAGTAATATTATGTTTAAAAAAGAACTATACTTGCATCTAGGGGTGTGCATGGTCGGTTTGGTTCGGTTTTGGCCTAAAACCGAAACCAAAAACCGATATTTCGGTTTCTAAGTTTTTAAAACCGTTCGGTTTCGATTTTTTTGGTTTTTGGTTTTCGGTTTTAACTTCGGTTTCGGTTCGGTTTTTGTTTTTTTTTTGTTTTACCATTTGTGCTTCAAGTTTTAGAAAAAAATGTTTTAAAGTAATGAATTTAAGCCAAAAATTTTGGCCTTATATTATTTTGTTGATTTCTAAATATAATCTATATATTTTTATAATTTAGTTGACATTAAAATTAAATGCAATACATTAAATACAAGAACAATATATTCAATAAAACATTTTAATCTATCAATTCAAATTAAAAAAAAATAAATATTATTCTTGAAGCCTAAATATTTAATCTCTTTTAAATAAGACAAGTTAAATAAGTAACTAATAGACTAATAATTTTTATAAGTATATGATTACACCTCTAAATTTACAAGTTTGATTGTTGGGTTTTGTAGATTCTTACCAAAGTCATATTAACCATTTAACATGAAAAACGCAGCGGAGTTATTATTAAAACGTGAGTTTATGTATCAAATACATATGTTAAAACAAAACCCAAAACAAGGATCTATTTATATGGATGAACATGCTATCAAAACATAAAAGAACAA
>BJCM01083708.1:0-13662 GCA_018326385.1 Flaveria bidentis | reverse complement strand
CACCGGCCACAACCGCCACCACCACTTGCAACCACCAGCACCATCGGCCACTAACACCACCGCCATCAACAACCACTACCGGCCACAACCACCACCACAACCGGCCACAACCACCACCACCACCACTACTGGTAACTACCACCAAAAAACATTGGCGACCACCGCCAACAACCACCCCCACTGTCACCAGCACCTCCCGCAAACATCGCCACCACCAACCACCGACCACCACCGCCAAACAACGTCACCGACTACAACTGGCCCCCACCATCATTGATTGTTATTATCATAACCACTTATGTATTCTAATACTTTATATTTTTCCTAACTAACAAATAACATAAAATGATGATTTGTTCTATTGACACATACTAATCAAACATAATATTGATATGTAATGATTTATTTAACTTATTCATCCATTCCATTCTCACTCATTCTATTCATCCATCCATTCGTTTATTCATAGCATTACATTATACCAAACAAACTCTAATTAAATCCACGAGTTTGAGTTTAGTGTTAATTTCAATGGGCTCGGGTTAGCATTCCGTTGGAATTCATAAACGCACTTTCTTTAAAGGGGAAGTCTCAGTCAAACTCAAAGGTTTCTGGTTGATCCTTTTATTAATTTATAATTTTATACGGCTTTTATTGTCAAAATTTAACTAGTTGGGTATTTCATATCAAAAGTTTAAAGGTAATAGATAAATTGCGTTGGATTCTGATTGTGTATACACAAGTTTTTTATGTGTACATGTTGGGTGTGACTTCATACTTTTAAGAGTAGTAATATGAAAAACAAATAAAAAAAGATATATAATTTTTCGAACTAATCGAGTCATGTCTAAGTTGATTTGTAAAAAAGTCACAAGTTAGGGCCTATGTGTGTAATAAGATTTTCATATTCAAGTCAAGTTTGACCCATGTGTGTGTAATAAGATTTTCATATTCAAGTCAAGTTTGACCCATCAACATGTGAATACGATCCAACTAGGAGGAGCCATTTGATTAAACTTGGTTCGAAATATATAAACAATTAGGGTTGCATACGAACCAAATGTTCAGTGATCGAACAATTCGTAAACTGTTTGGCAGAAAGTTCATTTAGTAGATACACGAACACGTACACGAACATGAATATAATATTGTTTGTTTAGTTAAACTCATGAACATGAACACACGCTACACCTATTTGTTTATGTTCGTGAACATTTGATAATATGTTCGTTTATGTTCTTGATTTTTGTCTTAGTTATTTTTATGACAGTTACATTAAGATTTTTTATATATTTATGTTAAATAGTTGTTTGTTTTTAGTGGATTTTGTGTAATGTTTGTGATGAAAATACAAATTTTATTCTAAAAATAAATATGTGATCATTTATATTCATAAACTTTTTTATGTTCGTCATATTAATGAAAATTTGTCTGTGTTCATTTGCGTTCGATAAGTGTTCATGAACAGTAAACCGTTTATTAATATGTTTTTTTCCCGTAATCAATAAACACGAACACAAAATCACGTCCGATCATGAAAAAACATAAACAATGCATTATTCATGTTCGTTTAGCTTGTTTGGTACCGTGTAAACAATTATTTCATGATATATGTTCCTGTTGATTGTGATTTTCGTCTACCCTACAAATTAGGTAATGTGCCTTCAGGATTAGCTAGTATCACTCAGAAGATATATGTTGTCTATATAGTGATGATCGCTAGTGACATTCTGCGTGGCCTTGTACTTTTGGTCTAGTAAGTCTATTTTTCAAACAGGAAATGTACTTTCGTGACCCAGTAATATTGATGTATTTTATTGGTCACTAAAAAGAAATTGTAATCGATAGCTAAAAAGCTATAAACTATTCAACAATAGAAAAACAGTATAGTAATATATGGCCAATCATATTTGTTTCGGTTGTAACCATAATAACGTCGTTAAAATACCATTTTCTATTAAAAATAAAGTAATACATGAGGCCGGCTAAATTTGCCTGTAGGTTAGTTAATAAAGCATCTCAGCCACGTATGTTTAAAATTACGTGAAATCCGAACATTTATATGAAAAACCCAAAATTTCAATCCGATATCTTAAAATTCGAATATACATATTTTTGGATTTAAATAGCGATATTTGTTTTAAAGGAGTTCAGATATTTTTGATATTTGAATATCCGAATTTTGTTATTTTATTATTTATAAAATATATTTGTTGGTAATATAATTATTAGTACATATATCTTAGGTGTGAAAAAGAAAGCAAATAACAAGCTGTAAGCGTAACCAAAAAGACCGAACCAAATTATGAATTCGTCTATCGTTTCGGTTCCTTACCGTATTCAAATTGTGAATTTGATTTTTGTTTAGTTTTCGATTCCACAAATCTTGGTTTATTCAGATATTTGAACCAAATTTAATTGAGTAAACCAAATAATATCTACTTTAATTGGATAACCAAGCGAACTTATCGGTTTGGCCGGTCAAATTTGATTCGGTTAGCCACATTTCTTATTCAAATAGGTTTGCTCAATGGATTGCCCTAAAATTTTCAAAAAACGAATAAACTGAAATCATAACTGATAAACACCCTTACTTATAAATTGATGATTTTATATTGTTACCCTCTTCCTAATCGTATATGCTGCTATGTAAAGTCCAAACTAATAACTCTACTTTGTCTTTCTAGATCTTTCACTTTGTGTACTTCTTTAAGATTTAACATAATTTTATGTTTATTTTAGACTGTATAAATTTAGGCATTTTGTTAAAATTTAAGGTCCCTTTTGGACGTCATATAATTTATTGATGCTATATTGACTTAATCTTTTTTTCTTTTAGTATCTGATTTTAAAATTCATGTATTCAAGCTTTAACACTTGCCAAATCTCAGTTATCATATCAATGGCCGATATCAAAGTACAGAAAAATAGAGGATGGCTGGTACTTATAGAATAATTATTTTTGTTGATTTCTTCACTTTCTTCGCTGGTAGAACGTTTCTAACTTTCTTCTAGAAATTATTCTTTTACTAATGTATAACATAAAATCAAGTATTTTACTTTATTTTATTTATATTATTGCTATAAAAACAAGCTTAATTTATTTTTGAAAAATGTGTTGTATTACGATTTGAGGGTTTAATGCATGCATAAAGTATGTCTAACTTTGTATTTTTAACACATAATACATTGTGAAACATATTACTTTGTTTAGTTTTATGTGCAGATCGAAGAAGATTAGGAATCAAGACACACTTATGGAATGTTGGAAATCAAACCGAGATTGGTATACAAGCAACAAGAAATCAAAACATTAAAAAATCAACAAGCTAGGCTAGAGTGGGTGTAGACTACGGCCGTGGGCATACTCTACGACCACCACCACTTCATATGAGTGTTTTGTACTATGTAGAGTAGAGGACCTTGTCTAATTTTAGTGTGACTCGCCGTAGTCTATGGCCATGGCCATAGTCTAAGCCACCTGGCGGTTTTATGACGATTTTCATCATTTTTGGCCGAGTTGTTATTGAGGATTTTAGGATTTTTTACCGATCTGTGAAGAGAGAAATCTAAAAACAAAGGAGAATAAAGAAATACAAGCGACAAGTGTATATTTGATCATCAAATTTAAGATTTTCCTAATTCATCATCCATTATCATCAAACATGAGCATGCATGGCTAGTTCACATGTGATCACTTTCGAGTGTTGGGTTTGTGTTAGTGAATATATTCAATCTGAGTTTCTATCATTGTCAGTAATGAATTATACTTTCTATATTTGAATTATTTGATGCCTAAGTGGATTCATGTTTATAACGTCAGTGTTTGAAAAACAATTTAGGGTTTATGGATTCAATATTGCAATCAACCATTTTTTGGTCTTGAATCATTAAAAACATGATGTTATGTTGGTATTTGTGATTTTGTTTTGGTAATTACATGATAACATCCTACTACATACCCTTCTTCGATCTAGAATCGCTAAGTAGCAACATATCAGATTCTTTAGTTTTGTAATTACCTAACTATCATCTTATTGAACTAAATTATGTCTATGTAATTTACTAGCATTAATAATTAACTCGGGTTATACATTTTGATTCTAAATCCAATCCGGGTGTGATCATCTTTTATTTAGTTGCAACCAAATTAATACTTTTAAGTGTTGAGTTTTCTATCAACAAATCAAAATATTTTTTCTTGATGTTTATTTAAAGCAAACAATTCAAATTAAACACCATACACTAACTTCTAGTTAAACCGTACTAGAAAACAATTATTTAAGATACTAAGTAGATAATTTACCAAGATCTACTGTAATTGTTATCTTCCCCTTGAAACCACTATCTCTAAGTCTTTGAGTTATCGAAATGGGTTATGGCTAATAATTTGAAACCTGGCTCATGCTTGATGAAATTTTGATGTAATACATCTTTTTATGTGTTATGTTTAGAAGATGATTTATTCTTGTTGATGGTAAAATAGAGGATCTAAGGTTATTGCCATGAAATTGGAATTTTACTTTATAATGGATATCTATTGAATCTTATGTATGATTAACCTCATGACACCTCCATAAAACTATGCTAACTTAATGATGACGATTAAATCAAAAGAGTATGGCAGTGTCATAAACTATGCTTTGGAATAGTTTTTCTTATAGTTTAAGTGGTAAATATGCTATACGATCCTTATGTTAGCATGAATTAGAAATTACTACACATGACAACTTTGATGAAATGCTTAGCATGAGAAATTTCCCTACACAATGCATTTATGCGCTAATGGATAAAATTAAAATATAGGTGGCCATGATATTGTGAAATTGATGCCTTAAACATAATTCAGATGCAAAATAAAATAGAAGCTTTATAAAAAGTTAACTATTGCATCTTATTATAATAATATTGAGGAGATAGTGTTGTGTACTGATATGTTGAGGCTTAAATATAGCCTATTATACATAACATACATAGCGAAATAAGAAAAATTGATGTGCTAAACTAGGTCAATATACAATATATTGAACCTATCTAAAATAAATTTATATTCAAATTAAAATAATATTATTTAACTTTAGTATCTTCCTTAATACGCCCCTGCAAGATGGAGGATTCGTCGGAGACTCAAATCTTGGATCGAAGTCGAAGGAAGGGACTTCGTGGCAAAGGCTTTGTGAGAATATCAGCAAGTTGATTAGCTAAATTGATGTGAAAAACTTTTAAAAAGACCAAAACTATCATTTCGTAAACAAAATGATAGTCAAATGCAACGTGTTTTATACAAGAGTGGTAAATAGGATTGGCGCATAGATACATAACTCCCACATTGTCATAAAATAGGGTTGGTGGTGTATGGATTTTTAAACATAGTTCAGAGAGAAGGTTCTTTACACATGTAAGCTCAGCGACCCCATTCGCTAATGCTTTTTTTCAACCTCGGTAGATGAGTGAGAGACCGACTTTTAACGTGATGAATGACAAGAATAGATGTTTGACCCAAGATAGAGGATGTATGTAGTGGTGCAACATCCACCATCAACAATACTACCCTATGTAGAGTTCGTAAATGCTTTAAGATCAAGGGTGGCACAACGTTTAAATAAAATAACATGATGAATGGTGCCTTTGAGGTATTGAAGGACACGTTTCAAGGTTTGCCAATGTAATTGTGTGGGAGCATGCATATATCAAGAGAGTTTGTTGAAAGCAAAGAAGATATCGGGTCGTGTAATGTATGGTAATGAAGTGAACTAACCAATTATCGATTGGGGTTGGAACCATGGAGGGAGAGCCATCGATGGAAGATAATAGTTTAGTAGAGCTTAGTGGTGTGGTAACTTGCTTCACATCATCCATATTGAATCGAGTAAGAAGGTTTTGGATATAAGTGTGTTATGATAAAAACAAAGTATTAGCTGTGGAGATTACATCTATACTAAAAATGATGTAGCATACCCATATTTTAATGGAGAATTTGTTGAATAGAGTATGATTGACACTATGTAGAAATAGATTGTTATTCCTTATTAGAATAATATCATCCACATACACTAAGAGGCATGAGATGATTCTATCATGAATGTATATAAATCGAGATAGATCAGCCAATGATTTTGTTATGCCAAGGTGGAGAAGAAATGTGGTGAGCTCTACATACAATGCACGAGGTCGTATAGAGACTTACGAAGACGAAAAACATGTGAGGGAAGATCTAGACTGATATAACCCAGAGGTGTAATACTCACTCAAAAATAATGGGTGTCAGAATTGATCACTTTTCAGACAGTCTTATCTGTGTAAGAATTAGGAATTCCATGTACACATCTTTGTGTAATGTGCCATGCAATAATGCATTATTTACATCAAGTTGCCTAATGGACTAACTTTAAGATAATGCAATAGAGAGAACTGTGCAGATGGTTACAGGCTTAGTGACGAGACTAAATGTCTTAAAATAGTCCTTCCCATGTTCTTGTAAAAACCCTTTAGAAATAAGACGAGCCTTATCTTTATCAATGAACCCATTCAGGCGACGTTTAATGCGAAATAACTGCTTGCAACCTATGGTTTAGTGATTCGAGGGAGGAACGAGCTTCCATGTGGAGTTTTTATAAGAGCATTAAATTCACCATCCATTGCTCATCACCACTCAAGAGCTTGAGTGTGTGTGGTAGGCTGAATGCTGTGAAGGATATGATGAATGGTAGATAAATTTATAAGGTTGGGTTATAGTATTTTGGGTTGGGTTTATGAGTGCGATATGGTAAAGGTGGAGGCATAGAATCGGGTGTGGAGGGGTTAGGAGTAGGAGTGGAGTTGAAGGAGGTAAGGGTGGGTTAGGGACGGGTGGGTTGTCGACTTTATCTTATGGAATATTAGTGGTTGATGGAGGAGAGGTAGGGATAGT
This sequence comes from Flaveria bidentis, assembly GCA_018326385.1. NCBI lineage: Eukaryota > Viridiplantae > Streptophyta > Magnoliopsida > Asterales > Asteraceae > Flaveria > Flaveria bidentis. The sequence goes on along the minus strand of BJCM01083708.1, from coordinate 6,752 downwards.
AGAATGACTAGAGTGAGGCGTAGTGGTAGTGAAAGAGAGGTGGGTGGTTAGCTGATTGGGCCAAGTATGGTATAAAGATTAGGAAGGGACTAGGCCATAGATAATGTCATAAGTGATGGGGAGGTTGGATAACAAATGTGAGGGTGGGAATGTATATGTAGTAGGGATAGGTTCGGTGGAGGGAATGATCTCTTTGGATGGAAGGTGATTTTGATGAATTTGACATAGCGATAATGGTAGAGATGTCCAGTGGCGGGATCATAAATTTGGAGGATTTGGAGTGTGAGTACTCTAACAAAACACATTACTCCGACCGTGGATGTAGTTTCTACAATATGATGATGGCGGCGCTTCATGACACCCTTTTGTTCCGGGGTGTGAGGCGAAGTGGCAAAATGATATATTTATTGAGATTGAAGGTAAGAGGTAAGACCAACATACTTGCTTCCATTGTTAGTGAATAGATATATTAAGGGTGTATGATAATATTTTTTAACTAATAACTAGAATTGAGGAAATTGTTTAAAGACATCAGACTTAAATTTCATTGGGTAAAGCCAAATGTATTTCTTATGATAATAAAAAATGACTTAGTATTTTAATCCATCAATAGATTTTTCTATAGTCCCCAAACAACGGAGTAAATAAGCTGTAGAGGTTTGGTGGTAGTTAATGAATTCATGTCAAATGGAACTTTGTGACTTTTATTAATAGAACAATAATTACAATGAAACTTTTGAAAATAATCTAAGCATTTGGCTAGGGACTTGAACACATGAACTGAAGGATGTCCAAGTGTATGATGCCAATCAAGGGCTATGACCATTGTAATGGAGTTTATTTGACGCATAGCAAATGTCAAGCTAGTTTTATCCCCGCATTATGCGCACCCCTGTGCAATGATCTTTGACATAAAAATGAGTGGGAAATTTTTTATAGAAACACAATTACTCATACATAACTTAGCAATAGAGACAATTTGCTTTTTGCATTGTGGAACACATCGAACATCCTCTCATAATAATGAGCCAAAAGGTGTGTGAAGAGTTATGTGACTCGTCTGAGTGATGGAGAGAGTTTTACCATCGCCAAAAATGGTCTCATCCCGGTCACTGTACTTAGAGAGAGTATGAAATTTTGCATGTTTAGGATCAATATGACATGAGGCTCTGGTGTCAAACATGTAGGAGGATGAAGAGGGCTATGGAGTAGTAACATTAGTGATTTGGGAGGTGTGACTTGACGATAGGTTTGCACCACCTATCGATACTTGATTTTCAAAGAGGAATTATGCAAGCTTTTTGCAATCCTTTATTTCATATTGTTCAATATTACAAAATTAGCAAACAATATTGGTACAAGATATATGGTGACTACCATAAACAATATTTGAGTTAAAAGATGGATTGCAAGTGGATCTTGTAGCAATGCTTACTTGAGCATTCCGAAGGAAATTCTAGTTTTTAACGATCAAATAATAACCAGGTCAAGTTTGTCGATAGGTGTAGTTGAATGTAGTCATGATCGGTGATGACTATGGTGCAATATGCTTTAGCATGCGTTCATGATAAAAAAAATTCAAAGAGGTCTAGAATGGTAATCAGGGTGTAACGAGTGTGGAGGGTAGCAACCATGTTTTGATATTCTTCACCTAATTGGTTAGTGATATGAACGAGGGGATTGTTATTTGTAGTTAGCGTTTGACAAGAACGAGTTCATTAGCAATGCTTTTCATGCCTTGAAAAAACTCAGTAACTGACCGTGTTACTTTTGCTTTGAGAGAAATAACTCGAGAGCGAGGTGTTAGAAAAATGGTGATGAGTTGTTCGCATGCTTCTTGAGAGGTTTCCGCGGATGAAACCAGTGGTTGGATAGGGTCAGAACAACTGCTTAACAGGACACTTGAGAATGGTTTGATCTTGCAAAAAACCAGGAGATGTATTCGAGATTTGTTGTAGATGGTGATGATGAAAGGAATCATGAATGAGGTTTAGTATCACCACAGATAAAGCTATCAAGATTTAGACCGATAAGGGCTGATTGAATCTGTTTTCTCCATGATGGAAAATTGTTGGTTGTAAGTCAAATAGGAAAGTGGGAGTTGGCTATGATTTGGATGATTTTAGTAGGTTGTGGTGGTGGTGGTGGTGTGGCTTCAAGAGCCATATCGCTGGAAAAAAATGTTGATGGATTGATACTTATCAGACTTGTATGTTGCTCTTGATACCAAATAATAAAACAAAAGAGATAGTGCTATGAATTGATATCTTGCATTATGACTTATGAGAATATACAAACCATACATATGAAAATAAGAAAATTAAGGTAAACTTAGATAATATTCAACAAATTGCCTATTTAAAAATATTATGACAACCCTAAAACCAAGGTTAAGTAGTTTAATATTTTCTATGAAATAATAGTAAATGTTTGTTTCATTTAGGATATGGTTAAAGTAATTTTCTTTGATTATATGAATCCTTAAATGTTTATTTGAGCATGCATGCATGAATGTTCACATAGGTATGTATATGAATTATATGATTACCATCTTAAAAGTAATATGATTAGATACCTTAATATTAGATGCCTCAACTATATGTAATTTATATAACCTTAATCAAACATTACCAAATAAAATTACATCAAGAAACCTTGTATCAGAACTAAAGTTAATCAAACTGTAATCACTTAAACACCCACATAAACATAACTCTTAACCTTACTCTCGGTTTATCAAGACCACCTGATTAGCCACTAAAATAAGTCATTAACATTATCCTAGTGACTAAATGAGTCATTAACTCCTTAACTCCACCCTTAACCAACCATACAATTAAGCAACCCTTAGACCCAGTGATGTGAGTGTGTTGAAATGCTATTTTAAGTGTTTAAATGTTAAATATTAAGTTTGATTGCTCGTATTTATGCATTTGATCATGTTGAATAAGTTAACTAGGAGTTTGAAGTGATTTTATAGGTAAAATAACCAAGTTGGAAGCTTTCATGGTGAAACAAGGCGTTGGAGGGGTTAAGAAACGAAGATTCAAAATGCAGCAGAAAAGTTTCTACCGTAGCCTACTACAGCCACCGTAGGCTACGCTAGCATCAACAAAAAAAAACAACAGATTACCCCCCAGCGTAGGCTACGTTGGCTGGCGTAGCCTATGCCAGGACCTCCATGAAACACCTATAAAATCGCGTTTTTGTTAGGTTTCACCCACCACTTGCCCCCTTCGACCTAGGACGATTTGAGACGAATTTTGGGTGTTTCTAGACCTGTGATTCACCATTCGACATCGTTCTAACACCATTTAATCATCCGGGATGCAATTCAACAACGATTTTGAAGATCATTCAAGAAAAATGAGCGGCTAAACTTCTCGTGATCTACTTCGGGTAATGGGTTTCGTGTGATTAGGTTCTCGTTTGTGTTAAACTTGTGTTAGGATTAAACTTTAAAACCCTTTAAGTTCTTTTATAAGTTTAACTTGTGTTTTGATTATTTAAACAATTGTTTTGGTTAACCTTTATTTGAATGTCGTATGATCTTGCACGAATCGTATGGTTATAGAGTTTTGGTTACTAATTGAATTGGTATTGTGTATTAAGACCTGCTAAGTTTTGATTATCATTATCACTTAATCATTACACGTATAGAATCCCCGTTAAGGATTTTCCACCAAGTTGAACTAAACGATTACTGAAAACAAAACCTTAACCTCGAAGTGGATTACTTTTTCTCATAATTGTCTTCTTAATCAAGTTTAATCATTTGCAATTTGTTTTCTTATTTACTTTCTTAATCATTTCAAGATCCAATCTTTACAGCCAAGAGACAATATTTTAAGTAATTTGATAATTTAGTTAATCGTTTCTTATAAATCAATTTACAATACACCGACCACTAATTCCACGAGGTTCGACAACCCTACTTACCCTAACTAGTTTAAGGTGAATAAAATACAATTTAACATCTTATTTGATTGGTACTTCGACATCGATCAACCCGCCACCTCACACTACATATAAACCAATCACCCTCTAAACCATGACACCTAACACCTAATTGCCACCTAATAAGTCTAAAACCACCAACTCATTAAGCATATCTTAGAGCTAATGATGACTTCTCCGCTCTCTTTGAACCCTTCGGCCGATGGAACCACCCCAACCATCACCGCCACCTCCTTTTGGCTCTCTCTCTGGCGGTTTTATACATCCACAAACACCACCATCGTAAACCACCATAGCCGCAAGCCACTACACCGTAACCATCTCTCTGTTTCTAAGCCACCATCATCCTCACACTCTCGGTTCTTATCATAACCACCACAATTCCATAACTAACATCACCATTTTGCTAATTTATGGTCAAGCTTCAAGAACAAACACACCAAGATTGAATCATCAAGAAGTCTCTCTCTCAAGCTTTGGAACCTAGGAAGTTAGAAGTTTTCATTCACCATCTTTTACACCTTTCTTTCACCTTCAATCAAGGTTATATTTCTAAAAAATGTAACTAACAAGTTAAAATGAATATGTGTTTCAATAAACACATATAACTCAACTTATGAAGATTAATCATCAAAAATATTCACAAGAACTCATGAACCTATGATTTTTTTTATCAAAAACCAGTAATAAAATCATTTAAAAATAGAAAGTTTGAAGATTTTATAAAAATTAGGGATTCTATACAAAAATTAAAGGGTTAAACATAGATATTCTTGATAAATTGGATTAAATATTTAAACTACTGTATTGTGGGAATAAACTTAAGAACTTGTTAGAAAATATTAGAAATAACATTCTGCAAATTTTGGTGTAATAATAACTAGCAGATTATTTTATATAATTTCTTCAAGAAAAAAAGAAAATATTATCTAGAAAATTTATATGATGGATCTTATATTCAATAGAAATTTTTGAATAAATTTTATGATTTAATTCGTAAATATGACTAAGTTTTATAATTTAGAACATTCTGTAATTAGAAAATAGAAAGAAATATCAAAACAATGATTTGAATTATGCAAACTTTACAAAAATTATGATATACTGAATGGAACAGTATGTGTGAATTTTCGAATTTTTAGATATATTTAAGTATTTTTACCGATTATTATGAACCTTGTAAAATTTATAGTAAATTTATTATTAGGAATTGTGGGTGTGAAATTTTATGGACTACACTATATTATTGAATGTTTATGCTCCTGAAATTTGACAATTTTAGGAACAATAGAAGCTATTGGTTTAGAATTTTAAATAAAAATGCTGAAAATTTTAAAGAAATTTGTTTTATTCTAAAAAATAATTATTTTATAGGAATTTCTTGATATTTGGATGGAAATAAGGTGAGATTCACAGGTCAATTTTTATATTTATGAGTTTTGGAAAAAAAACATACTATTTTATGATTGATGCTATTATAAATAAAAAGTTTTGAGATATAATGTCATTATGCGATAACTACAACTATTAATTCGGATGAAGAATCATGTGGTAATAGCGCTACTTAGGAAAATATTTCTTACAACAGGATGAGTGTTGTGATGCTATATTATCTAATTATGTGATTTGTATTTGTGATAGTTGTAATCATCTGCCTTATAAGTAGGTTTCGTTGTAATCTTATTTATATTGCATCAATGTAGCTTGTTTAGTAATTAAATATATGTTCTCACCAATATTATGTTGACTGTTTTGAGTATGCTTTTTCAGGTAATCAGAATGACCAACAGTGTTATGTTTTCGTTTGATGTTTACATTGGATGGGGTGAAGTGATAGGAAGAATGTGTGTCAAATTAACTATGAATATATATGATCTTAGGATAAAAGTGGATGCACATTTTTATTACTATTAAAGAATGAAACAATTAATAGGCACTTTTGTACTAGGGTTACATTAAAATTATGTAAAAAGTCTTATGTGGATAAATTTTGTATTAACCTAAATCTAACCCATGCTTATATCTATATATAACAATATATGATGTGTTATGTTATATTACTTGTTATAATTACTTTGTGATCAATGTGTTCTGAGCCAAAGAGTCACACCTAAGCATTTCACGCTTCCGTCGGAATGTGACAAATACATTTATATTCAAATTTCATATAATATTTTCTAATTTTAGTATCTTCTTTAATACTTACCATGTTATGTCATGAAAGTACACTAAATTGTGAACATGGTCTCACACAACTACAAGACATATAGCATAATAAAACAAGTAAAGTTATGACCTTACATCAATTTAATGATATATCCTATTGTATGTATGATTAACAACTAAAGAAGTCAAACTTAAAGATAATCAAGTAAGGAGTCCCTCAAACAAATATATGTAAGGTAGTGCACATAAGGGGTCTGATGAAATGTTTGAACTAAAATAACATAACAATATATTAAAAGATGGGGGAATTTCTACTACATAATGCGTGCTAAATGATAACTTTAACATGTAGATCACTATAGATATGTGAAATAGATTGTAGAGATTAATGAAGAGACTGATGCAACCTAAACATCTTAAGTCTATCCTGCATGCTGCACAAGTGCATTAAAGAAGAAGCTTAGGAAGTTTCACACATGAAACAAAAAATACTCTAAGTATGAAATCTTCCGAAGCCAAGACTAATATCTTCTGAAGCCAAACATGAAGTCTTCCAAAGCCTCAGAGACAAAGTCTTCCGAAGCTTCAAGTTCATGAAGACAGATTTCTTCCGAAGACTTTTAGTAACA